>JBBPOJ010000610.1:0-23249 GCA_038091395.1 Leccinum rimulosum
CTTGAGCAAGTCAGATGGCGCAATGATGACTCACGGAAATTGTGCTCCCAACCAACAAGCCATGGAGGTATATCCAAGGAGCTCACTGAAAGACTCGACGAGGAACATTGCGGAGTGTTGGTTGAGAGAGAGCGAATGAAGCCGTGCAGGACGGGGTGAGGACACTTTGACTTTAGTACTTTGTGGTTGTTCGCACAGTTCACTGCATTTCAATTCCTCGCTCCCCTTTCGGTTGTCACTGCGATTCTGCTACCACACCACACGGCGCCCGGGAACTAAGTATTTCTCCTCGTTCTCGTCTGAATGGCTCTATGGGGGCCAAGTTTTTCGAGGGCATTCATGTACCAACCAGGTCGTGCGACCACGCCGAGATAAGCTCACGCGTGTCGACGACGATTGCCGATTCGATTAACGTAATGCTTCTCAGGCGAGGTTCATGTCCTGAACCAACCTCGACACATTATCGAACCGCACGCACACTCCTCTCCCTTCGCTGGTTGCTTCCCTTTCCTATCTTCCTCAGCGTACGGATGATAGTCAATCGTTAGCTCCCTGCCCGCCGGGATATTGGTGGCTGCTACGAATGCTACGTAGGGCATGTTCACCTGCGGTTAAAATTAAATGTCAGCGATTGGCCGCCATCCCCACGGCCCCCCAGCTTACGTAGGGGATTGTGTCATATACCGCACAAAAGACCTGCATGTTTGGACTGCACGAATGGCTATCGGACACGTTTCAGGAAGACACGACGGCAGGCAAGATAACAACCCACTTGATGAATCGCGTCCAATTACCTGGCCAAAGTCAATTCATGATCACGATCATATCACAGAATGCTTACCACACTCGTAACAGTCCACCGTGTACTTCCCACCCAGGTTCTCCGAGTTTGTGACTTCGGTACTGTCGAGGTCAAATAGATACCCATGATGTTCCTCGGGTAATTCATTCACGTCATCCCTCAGGCTGGCGTTGTTCAGCCTGAGCCCACGGGTGTGGGGATATAGGTTGCACTCACATCAGCGTCCTGCGCAAGATACCATTAGCAGCAGTTCAGCAAAGCCAATAATAGACTGTCACCCTGCGTATGTCCCGAGAACCTTTCCCCGGGGGATGTCTTCCAAGGCACGTACGCCCCACCCACATCGTTTCGTGTCAAAAATTTCAAGGCCGATATTGCGAGGACGTTGGACAACACGATTTCCACATTCGTTATCGCACCCACAGTACTATCAATCATTGAAACATTTCAGCAACAAAAAGCATAAACGTATTACACCGAACCTTGTTGCATTCGATGACATCGACACCTCGCGGGACTTCAAATGTGAACAGACCCTACACATTTCTTTCAACTGTACTTCCGGACGAGTCGACAAATTTACCTTTGAGTAGGCAGAGATGCTAGCTTCGTCCCTTAGGTCAAAAAAGTTGGACAAGTCTCGGCAAGAGCAAGCCGAATCGCTCGAGCAAGTCATGCAATCACACATCGTGAATACGCCACGAGATGCTTTGAAAATCACTTCCAGTTCATGGTGACTGCATGATCTGAATACGCCATACACCGATAAGAGAATAGACATACCTGAAAACGTAACCTTTTTCCATGTATCGAAACTTGCGCAGGTTACGTGGGACGTCCTCGTCGACGATATCGGGACATATGCGAACCATCGCAGCCCCGGCTTCTCTTGCCGCCTTGTTCCATGCAGATGAGATACGCCCTCGCCTAACACGCAGAGTCAGATTGAATACCACACGCGCGAGTAGTGTATTTACAATGTCGGTTGAGAGATAACGACAGAAGGGAGTATAGCCTGTGCAATTTCAAGCTCCTTGGAAGACCCAGCAGAACTAGGAGTCAGTGCCTTTCTTCCTTTGCGGGAAATTGAAATTGCCGAAGATGCTGTCGCTGATGATCTGGGTGATGATGTGGACGGACTACCAATCTGGGGTCGACCGCGGTGCCGATTAGATGCAGGTGCAGCAGAGACAGAAAGATCACGCGAGGTAACAGTCAATGTCGGAGACGTTCCCTCCCTCAAGCGCGAAGGTGTCAATTGAGCAGGGGCGCCAGAGAATGACCCTGGGGTGGAAGCCTGAATGCTTCGCCTCATTCTGAGTTTCGAGTTCGATTCGCCCCTCTCGGGTTCTTGCAGTTTCCTATATGCGCTCTCGATTTCTGCGTCCCAGTCGTTGGTCCGTATCGGACCTGCGCGACGCCTCCTCTCCAGTTTCTCTTCGTACGCCTGCTGGCGGTGCTCGGTGAGGCGCTTGTGGATGGCATCGTCTGGCCACGGGACTTTCATGTCGAAAGAGAGACTTGCGTTATGGGTACGTTGGCGTTTCTGCATTCGCTTCCATGGCAAGAGGATTGTCTTTGAAAAGTCGTCCGTTTGCCAAGTCGTGTTCGAGTCGTCGCCTTTACGGTGCCAGTTCTCCCATCTCACCTACACATCATAGTAAGCAGGGAAATGTGGCACGAGAGACGGGTGATGTGTGAGGACGTACTTCGTATCTGTGAAGGCGCGCTGAGATGGGTGTGGTCTATCGCGGTATAGCCACGCCTTACCTTGGTGTGCCGTCGAGGCGTATCTCTTCGCCTACGATAGCCTTTACGGGCCACTCGCCGTCCTCGTTGGCACCTGAGGCGTCGCTCCAGGATTCCTCCGGCGAAGGAGATGGTCTCCACATCGGAAGTGCCTCGTCGCTCATGAGAGTAGTGTTGATAGCTGGTCACGTGTTGATTTTACGCGTCGCGCGTGCAAGTAATTCCGCTCTCGTCCACACAGCGTTCATGCTCAGGCGCACACCGACGACGACGGACGGGCGCGTCGTGGATCGTCTCCAAGAAAGCACCCGCGTCTACAAGCCATTCAAGCCCCCGACAGTTCTAGTATCCAACGAACGCGTGCAGCCGGCCCGTAAACGCAAGCGCGTCTCCTACAAAGAGGCTCAGGGGGACGAGAACGACTCCGACTCGGACGATGCGAGGAAGAAGAAAAAGAAAAAGGACAGGGACAGGGATGGCACGTTCAACGAGGAGGAGCTCAAGGCTGCCATCAAGACGTTTCCCGTGTACAAGCCGAAGCCTTTCGAGATGACGTCGGTCCGCAGGTTCTCGATGCCGACCATGACCAACAAGAGTGGGCAAGTGGTGCCCCTCGTCCCTACATGCGCGTCCCTCGGTATACGTCCGCAGGCAAAGATCCTTCCACGGCCATTACACGACCCAATGGAGGACCACGCCATCGTATTATACGATCCGACCATAGACGACCGTGAGACCGACGAGGAAAAGAAGGCCAGGGAGAAAGAGGAAGCCAAGGAACGCGCGATCAAGGAGGCACAAGAAAAGACGGCTGGAATGTACAATCCTCACAAGAGTCTCCGCACGCTCTTGGGCGAAGGCAAAGACAAGAAAGAGGCTATCCCCAAGGTACCCGTCGTCATCGATCCCCGTCTTTGCAAAGTACTTCGTCCCCATCAAATCGAGGGTGTCAAGGTAACCGTTTATCGGATATGTTTCACTGACGCTCATGTGTGGATTCATAGTTCCTGTATAAATGCACGACAGGAAAGTTGGTGGACAATCAGTATGGTTGTATCATGGCCGATGAGATGGGGCTCGGTAAAACCCTTCAGTGCATCGCACTTCTTTGGACTCTAGTTAAACAGTCTCCCCACGCCGGAAAGCCGACAATCGAAAAGTGTATCATAGCATGTCCTTCCAGTCTGGTGAAGAACTGGGCAAATGAATTAGGCATGTCGTCTCTCTCGTGATGATCCAGCAGCATGTTCAATGGCATTCCAGTGAAATGGCTGGGAAAGGACACGATTTCTGCGCTGGCGATTGACGGCAAGGGCGGGAAAGCCGCACTACTGGAGAAAGTCGGGAGATGGGTAGAGGCTAGAGGCCGAAATGTTACACAACCAGGTTTGACCTTGCTTTCTGATGCATTTATCACTTATGGACACATCGTTTAACCTCAATTAAGTGATGATCGTGTCATACGAAACCCTTCGGACGTTACAAGCTCATCTCGCCAGCTGTAGTATCGGTCTGCTGCTCTGCGACGAGGGACACAGACTCAAGAATTCTGGTCTGTGGTCCTCGCTCCCCCTGGTTCACTTGTGAAACGGAGCGGTTGCTCACCGTACATATTATCCTGGTGCAGACTCCCTTACGTTTCAGTCCCTCAATGCACTCGATGTCAAACGCCGTGTTATATTAACGGGTACACCCATTCAGGTATTCAGTTTTTCCTTTTGCAGTCGCATATATGCTTCTTGCTATCCACTACTGATGCCTCGATACCTCCACTTTTGGTTTAGAACGACCTCTCAGAGTACTTCTCGCTTCTGAATTTCGCCAACCCCAATTTCCTGGGTACGCGCGAAGATTTCAGGAAAAACTTCGAGAACGCTATCATCCGTGGTCGGGATTCATGTTCGTCAGCCGAGGTGCAAGCCGAATCCGAGAAGAAGCTCAAGGAGCTCGGTGGGCTCGTGACGAAGTTCATTATCCGGCGTACCAATGATCTATTGTCAAAGTATCGTGAGTGCCACTCTTGTTATTGCAATCCAGCGTTGATATCTGCACTCGCCCATAGTTCCCGTCAAGTACGAACACGTCGTGTTTTGCAAACTATCCGCCTTCCAATTGTCCCTATATCGCCATTTCATCTCATCCCCTGAAATCAAGGCCCTACTGCGTGGCACTGAATCACAACCTCTGAAAGCCATCAATATCTTGAAGAAATTGTGTAATCACCCTGAATTACTTAACCTGCCGGACGATCTCAAAGGCTCAGAAGCACTCATTCCTGAGGGATTTGTGGGCGCTTCTGGTAGTGGTAATGGCGGCGGCGGCAGTAGTAGTAGGGGAGGGAGGAATCAGGACAGAGGTGTGAGGTGCGAATGGGGTGGCAAGTTTGTCGTCTTGGAGAGGTAATTGACTTTCTCTGTACTCTTTGCTCGGTTCTCATCGCCGTGCGTCCGATCGCATTTCCATTATACAGGTTCCTTCATCAAATCAAGGCTACGACAAACGACAAGATCGTGCTCATTAGCAATTATACCCAGACACTCGACCTCTTTGAGAAGCTGTGCCGAAGTAAAAAGTACGTCCTGTCTGAATCTCTTTCTATTGAATATCATTCATATCATACTGCAAGGTATGGGTTTTTCCGTTTGGACGGGACCATGACAATCACGAAACGTCAAAAACTCGTCGATCAGTTTAACGACCCCACCGGGAAGGAGTTCATCTTCCTGCTCTCTTCGAAGGCCGGAGGGTGCGGTATAAATCTCATTGGCGCAAACCGTTTAATTCTTTTTGATCCCGGTATGTATGTTCGCTCGCTTTGCATAGGCAAATAACCAACAAGACTCTCGAGATTGGAACCCTGCTGCCGATCAACAGGCTCTTGCTCGTGTGTGGCGTGATGGGCAAAAGAAAGAATGTATGTCAAGTTTCGACATAGTTCCGCGGCATCATGACTGACCCACGCGCAGGCTTTGTCTACCGATTTATTTCCACTGGAACGATCGAAGAAAAGATCTTCCAGCGACAAGCTTCCAAGCAGGCACTGTCCTCCGCAGTGGTAGACGAGAAAGAAGACGCAGAGAGACACTTCTCGATCGAGTCTCTTCGACAACTCTTCACGTTCAACGAGAACACGATTTGCGACACGCACGACACGTTTAAATGTAAGCGATGCAAGAACGGGAAGCAGGTCATCAAGAGCAGTGCATTGCTGTATGGAGACGCGAGCACGTACGTGTATTTTGTGTATTCGATCCAACCAAGGTGGTCAAGGAGCTGATGGATGTTCATTCTAGCTGGAATCATTTCACGAATGCGGAATTGAAGGGCAATCATGATGACCTGCTTCGAGCAGAGGTCGATTTGCCCGAGGTTTCGTTTGTCTGTCAATATATTAGCCATTAGACTACTGATTTGTTCCGTGTCACGTACGTACCACTTCCTCACTTTCGCAACGTCCGAAGGGCGCTTGTTTAATATTATCCCGCGGTGTAGGACCACGTTGACACTGGGGTTACGTAGCTCCCCATCCGTGCGATGCATGCATGCAGGGAGTATGATGGCATACTATGCTGCATTACTAAAAATACCACCTACGCTTGTGTACGCGGTCGACGAGAACTCGCAGTGTGTTCTTCGGTGGAGACGCCTTCCACCGTGACTTACTAAGGATTTACTCGACAGTCTCAGAGATATACCGTTGAATGCTGTCTCTGAATACACTCACAAACTACAGATCGTCCTGCCATCAACAGCCGTATGTCTAGCAGTAGCAAGCGATGAGTTCAAGTTGCAACTTCGAACAGGCTAGTAGAGTCG
Source organism: Leccinum rimulosum (assembly GCA_038091395.1). Lineage (NCBI taxonomy): Eukaryota > Fungi > Basidiomycota > Agaricomycetes > Boletales > Boletaceae > Leccinum > Leccinum rimulosum. Next base: position 6,368 of record JBBPOJ010000610.1, read on the forward strand.
GGGACCGGCGCAAGCGCCGCTACGATACAATTATGTAAGTATTTGTTATTTCAAACTCTAATTTCCACATTTCAAGATCACACCAAGATTCTGAAATCTTGTCATGTACCAATCCAAAGCACATTTGCGCGCAATTCTCGCCAATATAGTGACTCCTGCCTGCCCAACAGATCATGTGCTTCCGTGCTTGGCGGAACTCGCTGATCGTGCCTATGCGCTCGCCGCCACGGGCCCAAACAGTGTTCATTCGAGCATCAATGGTTACCAGGCCAGGATACTATACACCGGTGGCAATTCACGTCCTTTCGCGACCAAAGTTGTCTTTTACCCGGCAAATGCGCTTGCGATGCAAATTCATCGAGTGGTCGTCGACTTTCAGACAGAGACTGTGGAATGCGAGGGTCAACTCAGTCTTCTCATCGACAAGTGGGAGATCAAGCACGCTCTAGAAGAGACCCAGATATATCTGTTGACATCATTGAAGATACTCCTGGAGATATGGGGAGTCCAACTACCCTTATCTGCAGGATTGAGTCTCTGGCGGACTTCACGGCGCCCAAACAAGGATTATCACTCTGCTTGGCAGGTGAGTTTCTTTTTTGTTTTTACGCAATCAAACATCTGACCGACGTAACGAATCCGCTTCAGGACTTTTTGAAACGTCTCGAATTGAATGGTATCTCTCCCTCCGAGGCACACATCTATTCCGATTCACCTTTCGCTAAGAAGCCATGTCCATGTCCATCATGTGAGATGCCGACGACGCTGTGCGCCTCATGTGACACCATCATGTGCTTGACCAAGGATTGTCCCGCATCCCAGCTCCTTCCGTTCCAGTCGTGCTCTCGCCATGTCTACACGGTCGCGTGTTTGCCTTGCCTGCAAAATCCGCAGATCACCCCGGCGCTTGGCCAGTGCCCTGAGTGCCATCTCTGGTACTGTGGTGGCGAACTGACGTGGTGTCTGGGCCGACCCAAAGGAACTTTGAACGAGACTCCAAGTTCGAAGAAAGTCATTCATGAAATACCAAATGTTCCTCGAGAGCACCCAGCCAAAGCAATAGTATGCCATTACTGCCAATACTGCCGCCATGGGGTGGAATACCAAGGGCCTGAGTGTGACAACGAGGAGTGTTGGTCGAGAGTAAGCAAGATCGCATACCCGAGCATCTGCGAATTGTGCTGTCCCGAGGGTGGAGTTTCTTGCTTGTGCGCGGGCTATTGGCTCTGCGACGACTGCAAGGTGCCACAGATGGAACCCTGCATCAAGCTGTGCCCGCAATGCAAGCGGGGGTGTTGTGTCTACACCTGCGACTACATCCAATACTGCGCCAAGTGTGGTCGGACGTCGTTGTGCAATGACTGTGCAGAAGAAGACTGGAGTTCGTTCACAGGGTTGGACGTGACGGCGGTGTGGGAAGGGCCTGCACCTGTGGGCGCGTGTCAAGCCAAGTACTGCTCATCCAGATCACTTAAAACACTCTGTGGAGAGTGTGCGGAGCTGCAGCGATGTGCAGATTGCGACAAGCCTTGTTGCAGCTCTTGCATGCTGGAGGATAGATGCAATAACTGCTACTGGGGCCACCTCGGTCCGCGGAAGGGTGAAGTCACCGTGTAACTACGCGGGCCAGACGATCTGGGTTTGTAGGTAAGCAGAAGTCTAGTCGTAGAATACTCCTGGATCCGTAGAACATCGTGTGCACTTATGAAAAACGAACATGTTCCTCGGGTGCAATTGGCAAGTGGTGATTGTATTGTATGAAACACTTCGGACGTTATCTGCTCATTTCGCTCACTGTACATCTTGCTTAGTATCGGCCTGTGGTCTGGAAGGAGTTCATCTTCCTACTCTCTTCGAAGGCCGGAGGATGCGGTATAAATTTCTTTGGCCGCAAATCGGTTAATTCTTTTTGATCCCGGTATGTATGTTCGCTCGCTTTGCGTAGGCAAATAACCAACAAGACTCTCAAGATCGGAACCCTGCTGCCGATCAACAGGCTCCATATGCCACGTCTCGAAATGGTTCCGCGGCATCTTGACTGACTTACGCGCAGACTGTCTACTGATTTATTTCCACTGGAACGATCGAAGAGAAGATATTCTAGCTTCCAAGCTTCCAAGCAGGCGCTGTCCTCCGCAGTGGTGGACGAGAAAGAGGACGCAGAGAGACACTTCTCGATCGAGCCTCTTCGAAAACTCTCCACGTTCAGCGAGAACACGATTTGCGACACGCACGACATGTTCAAATGTAAGCGATGCAAGAACGGGAAGCAGGTCATCAAGAGCAGTGCCTTGCAGTATGGAGACGCGAGCATGTACGTGTATTTTGTGTATTCGAGTCAACCAAGGTGGTCAAGGAGCTGATGGATGTTCATTCTAGCTGACAACGTTGACATCCGTATCCGGGCGCATGTGAGTATTTGGCCTTGTTTTGAATCCATATCGTGGTGACTTTCAAGTTACGTTCAAGTTGCCACTGGCTACTAGTGAGCGCACCCATAGCGCACATTCTCTAATCTCCATGTCCCAATCCCAATCACCATTGCGCGCAATTATCGCTAATATGACAGCGACCCCCGCCCGCCCCACAGATAGTGTGCTTCCGCGCTTGGTGGAACTCGCTGATCATGCCTTTGTGCTTGCCCACACGGGCTCAAACAGTGTTTCTTCGGGCATCAATGATTACCAGGCCAGGATACTATACATCGGTGACCATTCGAATGCTATCGCGACCAAAGTTGTCCTTTACACAGATGTGCCTACGATGCACATTCATCGAGTGGTCGTCGACTTTCAAACAGAGACTGTGGAATGCGAGGGTCAACCCAATCTTCCCATCACCGCGGGGCAGATCGAGCGTGCTCGAGATGATATCCAGATATATCTGTGGACATCATTGCTAATAATCCGGGAGATATGGGGAATCAAACTCCCCAAATTATCTACAGTACTAAGACGACTGTGGGGAGGTTCACGCATGATTTACCTCTCTGCTTGGCAGGTGAAGTGATGTTTCTTTTTTGTCTTATGCAATCAAGTATCTGACCGACGTGACGAATCTGCTTCAGGACTTTTTGAAACGTCTCGAATCGAATGGTATTTCGCCCGCCAAGGCACACTTCTACTCCAATCCTCCTTTCAAGAAGCCATGTTCATGTCCATCCTGCGAAGCGTTGACAACGGTGTGCACCTCATGTGACACCATCATGTGCTTGAGCAAGGATTGTCCCGTATCCCGACTCATTCCTTTCCAGTCGTGCTCTCGCCATGCCTACATTACTTCATGTCTACCTTGCCTGAAAAATGCGCCAATCGTTCCATCGCTCGGCCAGTGTCCTGAATGCGACCTCTGGTACTGTGATGACGAAATGACGTGGTGCCTGGGTCGACCCAAAGACACCTTGATCCAGACTTCAAGGAAAGACACTCATAAAATACCAAACAGTGCTCGAGAGCACTCACCCAAGGCAATGGGGTGTTCTTACTGCCTTGGAAGACGAAGCCTGGAGCACAAGTGCGCAAACACAACAGAATGTTGGTCGCTGACGGGAGACTGGCTTGACTGCTGGAACATCTGTGATTTGTGTTGTCCCGAGGGCGGAGTCTCGTGCGCATGCGCGCGCTATTGGCTCTGCGACGACTGCAAGGTGCCAGATATGGAACACTGTATCAAGCCGTGCCCGCAATGTAAGCAAGCGTATTGCCTCTACGAGTGCAAGTACATCGGATACTGCAGCGAGTGCGGTAGGACGACGTTGTGCAACGACTGTGCAGAAGAAGACTGGACTTCGTTTACGGGGCCAGACACGACAGCAGTCCGGGAGGGGCCGGAATTGCTGGATGTTGTACCAGGAGACTGTCAGGGACGTTTTTGCGTATCCAGATTACCCAAATCACTTTGTGGAGAATGTGCAGAACGCAGGCGATGTGTAGATTGCGGCAGGGCTTGTTGCAGTTCTTGCATGCCGCAGCTTGATAGATGCAACGGCGCTTGCCAGGATGGTATATGTTCACATTTTTCATTCACGAAAGTTTCTAACGTTTTATTCATTCAGATTTTTTGTGCTTGAAGATGTCTAAGTTAGCGATTTAATGGGCTTGTGTTTATGTCGTCGGCGGGCGGGATCGTGATGTGATAGCGAATACGACTCCCTCGCGTGTCCGCAAGGGAGTCTGTCCTAGAAGATATTTACAGACGACTCAGAGAGTCGACGATAGCGCAACTAGGCGCGGACTCGGAAGCGGATCTCGGGGAGTCTCGCACACGTGATCCAGGCAGCCCCTCTTCTACGCCGAGGTCTGTCATGTTGCTCTTTCTCTTTCCTCGTCGTCGGTCCAGTCTGTGATCATCTGGGCTATCACTTGTTCTTATCCGTCTTTCGAACCATCCTCCATGACTACCAAGGAACCAAGCTCAGTGCAGAGAATCACCCGAACCGGAGCTGGAGGTAATTCAGACACCACCACTTCTTCCTCTCGTCACTTAGGGGGTTTAGGAACGCTCGACTTCGAGTCGCGACCCGCATTCGAGGAAGATTGTATCAGAGCCCTTGATGACTTCAGGAAGGGCAGAGTCGATCGGACCACCGTGTCCACTCGAGTTGCGGTTGCGATCACCCATGCCTATCTCCCAGCCTCCGAGGAGATTCGAGTTTTCAAGAGATACTTCTCGTGCATCGAACGGGACGAAAATGAGTTGCGCGCAGCGGGCTCAGAAACCCGTCTCGATCGATCGTGCACTCATGACGTTGAAGAAGAGACTGTAGCTCGCCAGGTTCATGGAAAAGGAGCCGAGGCAGATCAGAAAGGAGAACAGTCCCAGACTCCTCGCTCGTCTAAGAGACAAAGAGGTCGATCCAGTGTCGACCCGTGGCAGGTTGGAGGACACCCTGGCGGATCCTCGGATGGATATTCCTCCGATGATTCTGAGAGTGACTCAAGTGGCTCTACTAGAACGTCTAACAACTCCGGTACCGGTTCACGGTCGTCCATCACATCCTCCGTCGGCACTCTACGTCGAAAACGGGTTAAATTGGACCTCAGGTGTCTCGAGCGAGTCTCGAGTGCGGATGAAGCGAAAAGAGTACCCCAGCGAAACCTTCGACGAACAAACAAGCTGCTTGACAATTGGTCGCAAGACTTCAAGGAGGTTGTCAGGCGATTTGACTATTGTCCCAGCCGACCCGAGTTCCCGCTTACAGAGCTTAAGAACATCCTCGGGGGACGTTATGTCAACCTCGACTCTGTACTCGGGTATTATTCCCCCAACTCAACCGAAAAACACACGGAGAAAATAGGAGATCTCGAGTTCTCGTTCGCGTCAACCACTTTTGAGCGATCGGTTGACACTGCATCCGATTGGATTGCCGCATGGGGACCAACGGAGCGAGCCTATCGATTCGTGTTCCCCTTCCGAGCCGATGAATTTCATGACTACGGATATTTCATTTCACAAATGTTCAGCCAACACCAACCCGATTCTCACTTCCGGGTTATCCAATTCGACAAAGCCGTACGAAAACGAATTGGGAACAGTCGAAGTCTCCTCTTCACCCACTTTCACGGTTCGCTATCACATCACGATCTCGCCCCCCGACGACATAAATACAAGCCCATTAAAATGTGAATAAGGTGTCTAATAGAAAATTTCCGTCTGTTTAAAAATTATTTGAGGATGAGCTGTCGCCTGATCGCCTGATCGCACGGTTGGAGACCACGCCGAGTCTTGAGTAATGCTTCAGAGTCTTGTAAACAAGCGTTGTCTTGATGGCCTCTTGCAGATCTGCCTGATTGAATAGCCATAATTACGAAGGAGAGGAATGCAAGCTTTGAGGCCTGAGGTCGGCCCAGACAACCACCGCTCGGCTGTCACCGAGAACAGAAATCTCGACGACTCCCGATCGTTCAACACATCATGCAACATTCATCATGTCCCAATCCGAATCACCAATATTGCGCACAATTCTCGCTAATATAATCACTCCCGCCCACGCAGAGCGTACGCTTCCTCGCTTGGCGGAACTCGCCGATCATGCCTTCGCACTCATTGGATCAGGCCCAAATACTGGGGTGTACTAGGAAATGCGCTATTACCACCCTTTCCGCATTCCCCTTTCCCCCCACTCACTTCCCTATACCATTGGCTATAAACGAGGCAGCATTGCAGCGGCAACAAATTCAGATCCCTCATCTAAGCAGTCCTGACCCTCCGCAGTCGCAAGTCGTACTGGCTCCGTTGGCCCCTCTTTTGACGGAATCTCCCAGACCTGCCAGAATCGGTCCCGCTAGATTCCCGGTCTTCGCACTCTCCGCAGACGTCGCAGATTCCACCACCCTCTAATCAGTTCACACTTGCCGTCGGAACGCTTTCTGGGTCCGAACCACCAGTCCTCTCGCTCGAAGGGGTGCCAAAGAAGCCACGACGTCCTTACTTGATCACTCGTGTGCCGCCACCGGTCTGATAAATCCTTTCGACCCGTATCACCGTTCAAGAGAGCCAAATATTCTTCCACTGACAAGGAATTCGGTGTTCACTCTGACAGCAGCAAAGGCGTGTTCAGAAGCCACAGCGTCGATGTCGCCAAGAAGAGTCTCGAACGTATAGATTCGACTCATAGCGCGGGAAGCAACGCGTGGTTGGTCCCTCTTTTATGTCTCATCTCTCGTTATTTACCCCCCGCTTTCCATCAAGGTCAAGACACCGTCTCAGGCACCAAAGGATATCCCTAGGTTACCATTGAGCGTTTCCGTGATCGTGTCGCGGTATCAACCAACCGACGAACCCAAGTCTCCGCGACGAACCACTTCTCCAGTTTTCGATCGCTTCCCACCAGACACCCTTATACGCGTGGCCGCACGCGATTTACCCATCAAGGAGAGCGAGATATTGAGACGGAAGCAACGGATCGAAGAGTTGGCAGAGCTGGAGCTCAAGGAGAAGGAGTACGAGCTTCGACAGCGCGCGACTTTGAACGTAATCGGCTGCAATTTCTTAGTTCGCGTCCCGAGCCCGCGGTTGCAGAGGGACCCAAAGGTCCGAGGAGCAGCGTTTTCCAGCATAAGCGCGGATCTCAGAGCGTGACGCACATCAACTCGCCTTCGATGACGACGACGACAAGTAGTTCTGGCATCTTGCAGCCGCGCTCGACCACCCCACAATCTCAATCCCGTTCGCGCGCGCCGTTTTTCGGCTGCGATACATGCTCGGTGTCCAAGTACAAGGCTTCGGACACGATCCCGTCGCCTCGCGACCTGCGCCCGCCCGAACCGCCGATTCTGTTACGGCTCGAGAAACCAAAAGGGTGGCTCCGGCGACTGAGCATGCCGAGCGTGAACGCGGCGTTTTTGCTCGACGCCAAGAACGCAAGCGCGGTCAGTCTGAAGGCGGGGTTGTCGCTCCCTTCTGAGAACGGGCGATTGCGGAAGAGGAGCTTTGAGCAGCAGCAGGGCTTGGGGACGAGTAGTCGTTCGATATTTGGTCGGTGATGTATCAGTTTGCTTATCATTTACTTACATCGTTTATACCCCATGTCTTTATAGTTTTTACCGACCTTATCAGTAATTTTTACGATTCATCACGACCGCATTGACGATTTTCGTTATCTTTTCATGATAAATGGATATAAAATTTGATGATACGCAGGCTCGCGAGAGCAGAACGGCGATCAAGAACACCCGGGTTGACCAAAAACATCGTCCGGAATGACGCGTTCGATCATCCGGCACCGCCCTTTTTCCCCATCGTCGTTGTGATTCAATATCGCGACGATGACGAAGAAGAACGGAATTCTGGGTGACTCGTGAACCCACATCATCCCGTTCCTCATTCTCAACCGGCGCGTCGGTCGGGTTCTCTGGTTCACCGTCGATACCGGCTCTTAGACACTTTGGGCTCGCCCGTTGTACACACCTGCTCCTGCGCCTTCCGCCGATCCTTCGGTACCGCGCCTGAACCTACTTCCAACAGCGGCTGCTCTGGTTCCAGCGGAGTTAGTTGGCAAGCCTGGTCGCAAGCCAAAGAACGAAACCTGCAAAGGTGAATGTCCCCGAGGCGCTGGAATGGCTTGAAGTAGTATGTATATTTGGTACAGGATCCAGGACTCGAGTTAGCGTATATGCACCAAGTTGACGATATCTCCTGGGTGAGAAGATGGGTGCCCTAACGGCGTGGACGTGGAGGACGGGCAAGGTGGTATGGCGAGGACGGGCAATGACGTTGGGCATGTGTGACTTCCCGCGTGCGTGCACATTGGGAGCAAGGGCGATGAAAAGCAAAGGGTGCAGTGCACACTGCATGTATGCGCGTTGATTGTGAGGGAGAGCACTGGCAAGAAGCGTCGACGTGTTGTACGTTCAACGCGTCACACGTCATGCAGGTGCCAGGTTTATTGCATTTCTCCGAATGCCGATCGACCACCCGCCGCCCGTGACTCCGTGAGTACTACGACACTGTGATGGGCCTTTACCACAACTGGCGTGTGATTGGGAACGGCCAAAAGCCATGTAAGCCAATGCACCAGACCTCCGGAACTGAGGCTTGGGATCAAACTACAAACAATGGACGGACGAACGTGGACCCCGCCGGAAGCGGATGTCGGAAGTAGATGCGGCGATCGATCGACAGCCGGACTTCTTCCACTTCCTTCCCTCGCACTCACGGTGTCTACTACTGCTTCAACTCTACGTTCTACAGTTTATTCAACGATACGCTCGCGCTTAGAAATTCAGACATGGAGACAAACAAGACGACAGGCGATTTCGAAAACATCCGAGAGAAATTTGGTCGCTTCAGGATCCTCATCATCGGGCGGGCGAACGCTGGCAAGACGACTATTCTCCGCGCGATCTGTAACACTACCGAAAACCCGGAGGTTCATGATGGAGAAGGCAAGAAGGTGCGTCCCCGGTTTGATACATATGGATGACTTGTTTACCAAACCATGCGACTAGATCGATCTGACCCAGGTCGAGGGATCCATGGGGGTGAGTACTATCACTTGTAACATACTACCAGATTCGAACATCACGCGCATCTTTACACGCTAGCGCGGAATGCACGAGATCGAGAATGAATTGATTTTCCGGAGCAACGACAAATTTGTTTTCCATGACTCGCGGGGCTTCGAAGCTGGCTCAGCAGACGAATTCCAACAACTGAAGGACTTCATTGCTGATCGTGCAAGTGCTACACATCTCAAGAAACGTATTCATGCCATCTGGTAAGAGCTTGAACAGTGCGGAAAGTAGTCATTGATTAGTTGTTACTCTGCATAGGTACTGTATCCCGATGGATAAATTGGGTCGGGCAATCCAACGCTCCGAGGAAATGTTTTTTAATGAGTGTGATACTAGAAATGGTGAGTTCTTTGTGGCAAGGTATTTGTGAGCTCATGGCTCATGGCATATCCAGTGCCAGTTATCGTGTTATTCACTAAGTTTGATGCATTATTGGCTGTAGCCATGAGCAAACTATCCGGTGATAAGCTGCCACTTCAGGAGAAGGTGGTAAAGGCACAATCGCTTGTGGATGGAATTTTCGATGAAGCTAATGTATCGGGTCGTCTCTCTCAATTGAACCATCCACCAAAATGTAGTGTGCGGATTGAGGGTATGTATTCTATTTTCAAATGATTCCACACATGAAATTTACATGTGTGCAAGGGATGCACAAATCACATGAGGGATGTGACCAACTGCTGGAAAATACTGCAGGAGCTTTGAATGAGAAGGCTTTGCAAATGCTATTTGTTACTGCCCAGGAAACAAACATAGCACTGTGCATTCAATATGCAGTTGTTGAAGAGTACGTACTAAAAGTTCATATTCTTCAAAGTCTAATGTTATAATATATACAAGTGTCATATCTAACATAGACAAATTGCATCAATCTACACTTCCTGTACACAACATGGACATTTTGGATCCTAAAAAACTAGCAAGATGGTTTCCACACTTTTGGGTGAGATGCCTTTCATAAGAATTAGTGCATACATAAGATTTGAATATTTGCTAATTATTATCATCTCACTGAGGGGATTTAGGAAGTGAGTTATTAATGCAGCAAATGGATAAAAATTCTGTTCACTGAGATTACTTCATTTTGCTTTGGAAATGACAGGGTGTGAGTTGTACATTGTGGAATGTGGCAAAGAGTGGTGATGCTGATGATGCCATGTCCACTCATTCTCCATTCTGTTCTGGAAATGACAGGCAGTGAGTTGTACATTGTAGAATGTGGCAGAGAGTGGTGATGCTGATGATGCCATGTCCATTCATTCTCCATTCTGCTCTGGAAATGACAGAAAGTGAGTTGTAGTGGAATGTGGCAGAGAGTGGTGATACTAATGATGCCATGTCCATTCATTCTCCATTCTGCACTGGAAATGACAGCATGTGAGTTGTGCATTGTGACATGTGGCAGAGAGTGCTGATGCTGATGATGCCATGTCCATTCATTCTCCATTCTGCTCTGGAAATGACAGCATGTGAGTTGTGCATTGTGGAATATGGCAGAGAATGCTGACTCGGATGCTGATGATGCCATGTCCATTCATTCTCCATTCTGCTCTGGAAATGACAGTTTGTGAGTTGTGCATTGTGAAATATGGCAGAGAGTGGTGGTGCTGATGATGCCATGTCCATTTATTCCCCATTCTGCTCTGGAAATGACAGCGAGTGAGTTGTGCATTGTGGAATGTGGCAGAGAGTGGTGATGCTGATGATGCCATGTCCATTCATTCTCCATTCTGCTCTGGAAATGACAGAATGTGAGTTGTGCATTGTGGAATGTGGCAGAGAGTGCTGATGCTGATGATGCCATATCCATTCATTCTCCATTTTGCTGTGGAAATGACAGGCAGTGAGTTGTGCATTGTGGAATCTGGCAGAGAGTGGTGATGCTGATGATGCCATATCCATTCATTCTCCATTTTGCTCTGGAAATGACAGCGAGTGAGTTGTGCATTGTGGAATCTGGCAGAGAGTGGTGATGCTGATGATGCCATGTCCATTCATTCTCCATTCTGCTCTGGAAATGACAGACAGTGAGTTGTAGTGGAATGTGGCAGAGAGTGGTGATGCTAATGATGCCATGTCCATTCATTCTCCATGCTGCTCTGGAAATGACAGGATGTGAGTAGTGTATTGTGGAATATGGCTGGTGGTGCTGATGATGCCATGTCCATTCATTCTCCATTCTGCTCTGGAAATGATAGGCAGTGAGTTGTACATTGTGGAATCTGGCAGAGAGTGGTGATGCTGATGATGCCATGTCCATTCATTTTCCATTCTACTCTGGAAATGACAGGAAGTGAGTTGTGCATTGTAGAATGTGGCAGAGAGTGCTGATGCTGATGGTGCCATGTCCATTCATTCTCCATTCTGCTCTGGAAATGACAGGCAGTGAGTTGTGCATTGTGGAATCTGGCAGAGAGTGGTGATGCTGATGATGCCATGTCCATTCATTTTCCATTCTACTCTGGAAATGACAGGAAGTAAGTTGTGCATTGTAGAATGTGGCAGAGAGTGCTGATGCTGATGGTGCCATGTCCATTCATTCTCCATTCTGCTCTGGAAATGACAGCTTGTGAGTTGCGCATTGTGGAATGTGGCAGAGAGTGGTGATGCTGATGATGCCATGTTCATTCATTCTCCATTCTGCTCTGGAAATGACAGAGAGTGAGTTGTAGTGGAATGTGGCAGAGAGTGGTGATGCTGATGATGCCATGTCCATTCATTTTCCATTCTGCTCTGGAAATGACAGCTTGTGAGTTGTGCATTGTGGAATATGGCAGAGAGTGGTGATGCTGATGATGCCATGTCCATTCATTCTCCATTCTGCTCTGGAAATGACAGGTAGTGAGTTGTGCTATGGAACATGGCAGAGAATGATGATGCTGATGATACCATGTTGATTCATTCTCTATTATACTTTGTAAATGAAAGTTTGTAAGTTTTCCCTTATGAGATGATTTGAACAATGATAATTTGATCTGACTCTTTTATTTTCATATAACAGGCTGTGGGTTATAGATTGCCTGACTTTTTTTTTCCACAACAATTTAACAAATTCATTATTATTTTCATTTGTAGAATGTGTGTTGCTTACCATATTATTGATGCATGTTTTTAACTCCTTTTTATTTTGGTTTATTCAGCTGGTGAGCTTTTTATTTTTATCAGACAATATAATGATATTATCTCTAACTTTTATCTTCTTGTGTTTCATTCATTACAGACTGTAAGTCATTTTTTACCAAGAAAGTTATGATAACATTTTAATTATTCATTTTTGAATGGTTATAGCAGGTATATTATAGAATTTAGTCAAATAGCATTATTATACTAATGATCAATAACTTGCATTGCCCACCATCAGAAGGTAGGTCGTATATTCCTTGTTTTAATTGAACTCGTTTGTTTACTAACCATGCATTAATTTTCAGGCTGTAAGTTATTGTATATATATTTGGCATATATTACACTCATTTTATAAATATGGTCCTTCAAACATTATTTTATTACTTGCAGGATGTAAGTTCTTCACTACTATTATGATATAATATTGATATCTGATTCTATAATCAAATAATCTAATTTCATCTCACCTCTAGCCTGTAAGTGTTTATTGTTTCAATTCAATATTGTCCATAATGTTTATTTATTTATAGATGGTGAATTTATTTTCATGATTTCCTGATTTTGTTCACATATTTCAATTCATTCTGTTACTATTAGATTATTTATAATTCAACAGTATGTGAATTAATTATTTTTCTTTTGGTTCTAATGTTTTATTATTCAGTCCTATATTGATACTGAGCAATCTTCTATTCTCAAGCCTCATAGTATTGTAAACTCCTCATTAATTTCATTTTGAATCAACATACAATTGACAATCATAGAGGAATCTGGGTACATGGCAGCAAATCCTTCTAACTAGTATTGGTATGTTCCTTGTTTCTCAGAAATACAACACAACACAATGGATTACAATTTAGATATACTGCTCATTCTGGAGCATTCTTTCTATCTTTTCCATCAAAAGGATTCTCAACCACTTCTATCTGCTGCTCAAAAGTACAAGGCATCCAACATACCCAAGAATATGAAATTAGCTATGAAGGGAATTTTTGATCAGTATGGCAAAGCATCCAAAGAAGAAAAGGTAGAGATGATTATGAATGTCATTCTTCAGAATCAGATCAGTATGTTCAGTATATATATATATTCATTGAATAACCCTCCACTCTCAGAAATTTAAACTCTTTGTTCAGTATGGAAGCAGAATATCAAGTTGTTTTGAAGAAGAACCATAGATGATAAAAGGGCAAGGAAAGTTGAAAAAGCCAAGAATCTATAAACAATCATCTCTCATGTTCATGCATGTATATTGGTTCACAAATGTAATTTTGTACACATGGAGACATGAAACTGGCAACCTCTTGTCTAGACTAAGATATCATAAGATCATTCCTGAAAATTGAAAACTGGAAGGACTGGTCGAGCATTAAATTATTGTTGCCATTTGGAAAGTTGTTGCAGTCTTGCTTTTCCTGGCACTGTTGTCTTTGTGGCAGTCATCATTACCATTTACCGATGTAACTAATTCACCATCATGCTCATATGAGATGCCACTACAGCCATCATCATGCCCATCTTGCCTGCTGCCCTATAAATGGCACTGATACATGCATGTTTGAAATCTGTCAGTGGATCTGCATGTATGCCCAAGGCTTCTGATTCTGCATTTAAATTTGGGTTGCACTCAGCTATCCTTGTTTCTGTCATTGCATGGTGTCAATCAAAGGGATGACAACTGCAGCATTATTTATTCAACTTTCCTCCAAAGTTCTGTGTGATGACAGAGTCATTGTAATCCCTTGTTTCACCTACCAAGAAACACATCCCTCTTAGCTGCTGCAAGGCTTCTTGGGGTTCATGTCAACAACTCAAGCAAAGAACACTTGATGAACTCACCTTTCTAGATTATTGCACATCATCTCTCGAAGGGAAGAGTGGAAGTTCATATACAACTGTTGCTTTCCAGAAGCAGTCAGTGTCTGCTCGTTAGCCGTCAGCCGTCCAGGCTGGCAAGCATTCCGCGATGTGGCTCGCATTGTAATGCGCAACTGCATTGAGATTGATATACGCTACTTGTCATAATCTACCAAGACCGTCACCTCACAGTCTCGGAATCTCGTTCATCCCAGTCTGCAGTGTCTTCCTCGCCACCCCACTCGCCCACTCGATCAATCCCTCTTCTCCTCTGAACGCGTTCGAGAGGAAAAATATCAGTCCAAGACCCAGGTTCTCGATTTTGGTCTGAGTTGCCTTGGAAAATATCTCCTCGACCGGCCCCCGATTGCGCGACGTTTGCTCGCCGGCGGAGTCCGTCAGCATGGGCGATGAGGTCTGACTCACTACAAATATTTGTACGAACAGTTTCATCCGAAATTGTGGCTTGAGGACGGTGAAGTCGACGTGAATCAATATAAAGGCCTCGGAACAGGATAGAGGCGCACGTTCCCACAACAGTGAAGAATGACGCGGTCGATCTCGCGTTGTTGCACCTCGGACAGGTTGAGCTGTGCCACCAGATAGTCCTGAGAGAATTCAGAACGTAAGAACAAAGTCGAGCACCCCAGCATAGTGCAAACGGTACTGCGTACGTCGCTGCTCATCAAGATGACAAAGATGCTCCGCCGAACAGCGGTGTTTATGCCCTGCTTCCGAGCGAGCTCCACGAGCGCTGTGTTGCCGATGTCTACTGCGTCTCCGCCTTGTTTGACTTCGTGCCAGTGGATACATCACGCGGCGCTGACGAGCCACCATTTTCCCTTCGTTTCAACAGAACGCAGGTCGCTCAGCGACACCCGCAATGCTTCGTGCCCCTGGACTGGCAAAGTTGGTCCGTGAGTGAGCCTGAGATGTTCAACGGACGAGGATAGACGTGGCCGTGGACTCTCACCATGACGCTTCTTGCCGAGACCCGACAAGAACTTCTTCATGCATTCGACGGCGTCGCCTCCCTGGTGTTGCGTCCTGCTCTTCTTGATTTTGTTGTTCTTGAAATTGGTCAATGTCTCAATCATAAACTTGGTGCGCGAACTGGCGAGTCGCATCAACGCGTGACGAGCAGTACTCGGAAGACGAATGATTTACCTCAAAGTATTAGCTTGGTCTACGATGCTCGATTTTGCCAGCGTGACGATGTCCTTGAGCGCCAAATGATCGTCTTGCCGAAGTTGTTGCCCAGAATATGTCAATACGCAAAGAGAAATACTATTCGACTGCACTACGTACTACGCAATATCTTCAACAACAGCTCGACCCGGAACTCTGGGAGCGTCTTGCCGAGCAGGTCCTTGATGATGTCGTACAAAAGGATGCAGGAGATGACTTGGAAATTGTACAGCTCCGACAAGAGGACGAGATTGGAACATTCCTTTCCCCGCTCCTCGGACTGGGCGGTCACGTCTGGAACATCGCCTTCGTAATCTCGAAGATGACGTTCTGGACGACAAACGCGACTGAGGCAATGAAGAGCTAGACTTAGTATGCAGATCTCCGAAGGCGGCGGCGACTGTCCGCACCGAATTCGACGCCGATTAATCTGTGCAGGATAGAGATGAACGCAGCATGCAAGACGACGAACGAATCGAGCAGCATCGCATAAGAAGATATCCCTTTAATGATTAAAGTGGTCAAGGTGGCTGTCACGTCTGTGTGGCAATCAGTAGGGTGTACTAGCTCAGCGAGAGCAAATGCGAACCGTGCCGGCGATGCTTGCGATACACCTCTTCTACAGCATCCAGCACTGTTGACGTGTTTTTCTCGCTCATGCTGGGTACGGAAGGATGATATAAGAACGACACGTATTCGTTAATTCAGCCTACCAGTTGATCAGACCTTTGAGCTGGCGGGTGAGCTTTACGACGTCTTCCCCTTTGCTTTCTTCCTTCCTGAACCAGCCCAGGTGGAATGTATGGTTATCTTAGTACCATTGTTAGTTGATCGAAAAGTGATGAGATACATACCCAGTGATCGGGCGGATTCTGTATCCTCACTAGCGACTCTGAGTCGTTCGCACCAAAACCAAGACTGTCCATTCATGACTCAGGCCCTGGTCTGTATCGGACAAAATTATTGACTTGTGTTTTGGCAAGTTTGACTTGCCAGTGAGACGTCACCTTGATTTGAGCTTGGTAATGAAGTTCGTTCGTTTCTTGGCCTTGAAGCACACCTTCCTGACTTGGTGACGAGTCGCTCCTGGCGCCCCTCCTGCATGTTCAAATAAATGTGCGCGTTCCCTGATCCACGTGAACGCACGCTACCCGAGCGCATCGCGCAGCGACAGCGAGATGGCGCACCCGCGACAAAGGGCCCGTACCTACACACTCACTGATAGCAACCTCAAAACGTGGTGGGCTTATCCGTGGTGTGACACCGACTTGGACGACGACGACACACTCACTGGCAGCAACCTGAAACGCCGACGGCCGTCGGCAACGACACGACGACACACGACGACGAACGACGAGGACGCGACGGTGAGCACGTCTCTCCTCGTCCTCCCTTGCTCAAGCGCTCACCCCTCGCTGTACCCTCGGTACGACGACTACTACACCTCGCGGCACGGAACGACACGATGACGATGACGCGACGGCATGCCACAACGCGACGAAGAGTCGAAGACGACAAGAATGAACGACGCAACGACAACAACAACGACTCGCGGCACGATGACGACGTCACGCCACGACGCCACGACGACGACCCACGGGCCACGGCATGCTCACAGGTAGCGGATTGAATGCGGGTCGGCGTGGTGACCTCACCGTCGAGGAGAAAGGCGTTGTGCGTTCGAGCGGTAACGGCAAGAT
>JBBPOJ010000611.1:0-23230 GCA_038091395.1 Leccinum rimulosum
CGACAAGTAATGTGTTGAAGAAGCTGGGACAATGCGTCACCGCCATCGAGGCCAACGTGTTGCGACTGCCATGTGCTCTCGTCCCGCCGAGTGCGCACGACGGTCGCAACACGAGGCTGTCACCCCGCTCTCATCTTTTCTCTCCTTGTCGACCCGCTTGCTCTCTCCCTATCCCTTCAATTCCCACACGGAAGCGTACAACGGCGTGCCAGCCAGACTTGACGACGAGGTCAAGGTCAATGAAGACGAAGACGACAACGAGACGACGAGACTTACAAGTTACCCCTGCCACCATCATCCTCGACTTCAACACCCATCCCTGTCCCCATTCCCTCCCCTGTCCTCTCACCCCAGCGTACAGAAGCGACCACACAGCACGCACAATCGCCCCCGTTGCTTTTCACTTGGTGGTACGTACCAGCTGGGGCGTCGCCGAGCTTCTGCAAAATGCCCAATCTGGTGGGAGTTCAACGTTAGTTACGAACGCCCCTCCTCAAGTCGAACCTAGGGCGCCGCGCCACTCGAATCAGTGGCTGCCACAGCGACAATGCGGGAGACAGCACTGTTGACGTCGTACTACCCGTTCTCGCTTGACGACCCTTCTATGCGTGTTGAGTTTAGTTTCTCTCATCACAAAAATCGTAAACCCTGAATATGCTCAAATATATGTATATATCCTGGTACAAGGCCTGTAATCCCTATATTTTATAGAGGCACGACACCGTATAGGAGACACCGACGGTAGACGGGGATCGTTAGCGTCACCTAGTTGGATGAGGGTGGGGGAGACACTGGTAACCATCACCGGTCCTGCCTTTGCTCAGTGGGTTCAGCGCGATCATGACTACCAAATGAGACTGCCTTTGATTTTTCTACCATCCGACTTGCCATTTGCGCTTGCATTCGTTCAAGCATCGTCATTTCTACGGGCTCGGATGACGAGGATGCGGTGCCACCGGTTTTCTTTATCTTCTCAGTGAATCCGCGTCCTTGCTCGTTCTCAAATACCTTCCTGCATAACAAACTAGCCTGGGTAAGGAATTTGATGCGAGTCAGAAGCGGTGGGATTGGGCATAAGGCTACTTGGGAATGGAGCTATCTGGAAGGTGACATGAGCTAGTGAGGACACAGCGATAGCCAGATCGGACGATGAAGATGGATACAATATGTAGGTCGAGGACTCCGATGAGGAGGATGGGGAAGGGGAAGCCGGGGTTGATGAAGAAGGGGAGGGGGAGGACGAGCAGCAGTTGGATTGGGAAGGAGTGATGGAACGTGATAGAGAGATTGGACACATTGAAGGTGTTCATGAGGGAGATATTGACGACGACGACAATGGCAGTAATGGGGGAGATGATGATCTTTACGGTAAAGAAGGTTATGGCGGACCTTAATTTGAGTTGCAAACTAATATGCTATTGACGTGACAGCAGCTGCCAGTAGGACAACTTGAACGATGGATGAGGGTTGCGGACTCGGGTCGTCCAGGGTAAAGTTCTTGAGCCTAGGTATAAGGGTCAGTGAGGGTGCTGGAAGGGCAAAAACATCTTCAATGCGGAGGCTGAGGCTAGACTTGAAAACCTTGGAAAATGTTCTGGCGACACCGATGGAGCTGGCGAGCGCGAATACTTGTGGAGCACATTATATGTACATATATGTTAGTGACCAGATATTATACGGACGAATAATCTGGGGACGCGATGGCTCACTCGAGTTGAAGTGAAATGATGTCGTCACATTGTAAGGTTTGTTTGGGCATATTAATATGATTCTGCTATTTTTGTGATACATAGCTCAATTGAGGCTCCTCTCCGAGATGTCCCGCAAACAATTTTGGTGGTCTCGATCAGACTGGCGACTTACCCGGGCCTTCGGACTTCACCACCAACATTCACTTATTATCAGTTTCACCCATGTACTGGCATCATTTGTTTTGTTCGTATCCCTGATGACCGTAAATATCAACATTTTTCCATTATAAAGGTTTGTGGGTGGACGTTTCACCCACCGTCCTTTACTCCATTCCTCTACTGTAAATGAGATTCATCACGATAACCATATTTGCAGTCACCAGCAGCCTGGTTGCTCTGGCCATTGCGAAACCTATACCAAACTCGGAGGCAGCTGGCATTGCCATACCGCTCACCAGACACCCTTCTTCTCTGAACTCCAACGAAAGCCTCAATGACCTAGATGCAATGACCTCTCATGCTATATCAGTTAGGGAGTACGTTCAATGAGCCGTTACATCGGATCGATCTGCTCATGCTTTTTTTAGGAAGATCCTTTGTGGCCTAGACAATTACGAGGTGAACACGGGGTCGATGCATCCTTTCGCTGTGAAACGGAGCGAGTCCGGACTCGAAAGGCGTGGAGCTAGTCTCCCGCTGACGCATCAACCTGACGTTTGGATGGCTGAGATTTCGATTGGCACTCCTCCCAAGACCTTCAACGGTACGTTCTCCTTGTATCATTCTGATGTTTGTTTACTGATCTACGTCACAGTCAAAATATCCACTGCTTCAGCGTAGGTTATTTCTTACAGTTCATAAAAGTGTTCTTGTTCAAGTCAACGCAGTGATACGTGGGTGCTGCAGACTGGCTGTCGTGGCATTTCAGGATATCATAACCTCTGGGATCCCATTTCATCTCAGTCTTCTAAGGACCAGGACGAGTCATTTGAGTTCAAATATGAAGATGGTTCCATGGTTCAAGCTGATCTATATAGTGATAATATGACCATCGCTGGATTCACTGTATGTTTTTCTATCGCTTAGACCATGACCATTGAATTCATACGCCAAGCTAGGCAGACCCTCAGAACTTTGGCTCTGTAACACGTCGCAAATACAATGGGTTACAGAACAATGGATTTGCCGCAGACGGTTCACTGGGATTGGCCTTCCCATCCGTCTCGCATTTCGGTGTTCATCCACTGTTTTCATCGCTTGTCGGACAAGGGAGGCTAAATGATGCGACATTCTCATTGAAACTCACTTCTTCTGGGGCCGAGATGTACGTCGGTGGAACAAACAGTATGCTGTACAATGGTGACATCGCTTATACACACGTAACGAATCCTGTGAGTTAAATGAATCTTAGGTGGGAGTGGATGTTGCTGACATTGGCATTCATGTAGGGATTATGGCAGGTGTCCATGGATAATGTTCGTGTTAATGGTCATATCCTCCTCAAAAATGTACCCGCTGTTTTTGACACTAGTGCAAACCTCATCTTCGGGGATCGGGACCGGGTTTCGGAGTTGTACAAACAATTTGGTGGTACCCTCATGGTACATCGAAACATTGGTTTCTATTACCGTGAGTTCTGATTGCGTATTCGGCAATTTGTTTTCATCGACAACCTGCAGTGCCGTGCGACTCATTCCCGACAGTGAGCTTCAGCTTTCGTGGCGGCTTGTTTTACATCCATCCCGAAGTCCTCAGAGGTAATCGGGTCAATAAAGATTCTCCCAATTGTTTCAGTGCTATTGTTGCCGACTACTCGTACAGCGCCCAAAGTAGGATTTCATATCAAGTTATCGCTCCCCATTTGCGGAGCTGGATGTACTCCTTCTGACTATATATCCTAGACTTTTGGATCATCGGGATGCCTTTCCTGCAGGGCGTATACAGCGTGTTCAATCACAGGACCTTTCAGGTCGGGTTTGCAGAACTTGCTTGAATTATGGCCAATGTTCCTGGTTCATTGTACAAACAAACGTTCAATATCCCTTCCACGGCCGTAATTACTGAACCACCAACTGTAATGATTGGTCGGGGTAGGCTCAAGATCTATAGCTATAGGACGTGTGATCTATTGTAATGCCTACTCTTCTCCACCCCGTTCTCAGCTGTTCGCGCTTTTTTCATGTAGATGGTTTCTTCACCGACGCTGCCTCACCCACCGCGAGTCATCACCCACACCGTACATTCACTCGGAGTTACGTCGACTTATGAAGAACATATCTAGCATACCATCTGCTCGCATCGTCAGCCCCGGACAGACCGTCCTGGCAGACTATCATGAGCTCACGCTCTCTTGACCTGTGGGTCATCTCCCAGAACATGCGCCAAGTACTCGTACAGCGCGTCCCTGGAATTCCGAGTCTCAGACCACCTAAGCTGTTCTCGGTCGACAAGATCACGCTCGAGGACAAGCGCATTTCCGAGTCTGCAGGGATGGGCGTGTCCGAACCCAGCGCACAAGAGGCGCGTATTCGTGAAGCACACATCGAAGAGGTTTTCATGGGAGGGCCAGATTGCGGGAGTCAACGCTGGCGGGGTGTCTTCAGACGTGTCTGGACTTCCTGGACAATGTGGTGAGTGCCAGCATCGGCACGATCCATGGCGTACGTGGGTCGAGCACAGATGCTGCCGTCATCCGAGTCTTCGTCCCTCCCCTTCACCATGATTCCATGAAGGAGGAGGACGGTATCATCGGTATGGTTTAGGGAGCAGTAAGTACGAGCGCCGTGAGCATGGACACAGACGCTGTGGCGGTACATTCTACAGGCGGTAGTAGATCTTGGAAGCGTCGATCTGGACCTCAACATGGACGAATTTGACCATTGAGAAGGTGAGGAAGGAAGGGTCTTTTCGTTTCAGAGTAACCCTTTGGTGAACGTCAAATCTCGTGCGTTTATTTTCTTTGCTTTTTCTTGATAATGAGTCACGCTGCAAGCACCGATCACTTGGACGGTGGAATAGCCCTCCCATCGCATTTACATTGAATGCATGGAATGAACCGGAGATCGGAATGGACAACGCGTTCTGTGCATTCGTCGCCGATGAACGTACCCTCAGTGAGTCGAAGTTGATATATCTTGGAGGACCAGCATCATTTCTGACTCCTCTCCGAGATGTCCCGCAAACAAAATTTTGGGGGTATCGATTAGACTCGGACTGGCGACTTACCCGGGCCCTGCTAAGCTTCACAACCTGTCCCCAAAATTTCCATGATTTCCGTTTTACTCCGCAATCTTTTTTTTTTTTCCCGGGCCTTCGGACTTCACCACCAACATTCAATCATCAGTATCAGTTTCACCTATGCATCATTCGTTTTGTTCTTATCTTATCCGATGACTGTAAATATCGACACTCTTCCATCAAAAAGGTTTGTGGGTGGACGTCCATTATTACACTTCTCTACAATGCGATTCATTACGATAAAGATATCTGCAGTCACCATCAGCCTGGTTGCTCTGGCCATTGCGAAACCTATACCAAAATTGGAGGCGGGTGGCATCGCCATACCGCTCACCAGACATCCTTCCTCTCCGAACTTCAACGAAAGCATTGATCTAGATGCAATGTCATCCCATGCTATATCAGTCAGGGAGTACGTGCAATCAGCCCGTTACATCTCGTCTGCTCATCATTTTTTATACAGGGATATTCTCCGTGGCCTGGACAATTATGAGATGAACACGGGGACGATGCATCCTTTCTCTGTGAAACGGAGCGAGTCCGGACTCGGAAGGCGGGGCAGAATCCTCCCGTTGATTTATCAACCTAGAGGTTGGATGGCTGAGATTTCGATTGGCACTCCTCCCAAGACCTTCAACGGTACGTTCTCCTTGTATCATTCTGAGATATATTTACCCTGATCTACGTCACAGTCAAAATCTGCACTTCTGCGGCGTAGGTGCTTTCTTTTAGTCCATACAGCTGTTTTGGTTCAAGTCAACGCAGTGATATGTGGGTGCTGCGGACTGGCTGTCCTGGGGTTTCAGGACATCGCAACTTCTGGAACCCTCATTTATCTGAGTCTGCTGAGAACCAGGACAAGTCATTTCGGTTCGAATATGAAGATGGATCCATCGTCCAAGGTGATGTCTATAACGATAATGTAACCATCGCTGGATTCACTGTATGTTTTGTATCGTTTATGACCATGACCATTGAACTCTGACGCCAATCTAGGCAGACCCTCAAACCTTTGGTTCTACAACACAGATCAAATCCTATCGGACACAGAGCAATTCATATACTGCAGATGGTTTACTGGGATTGGCCTTCCGATCCGTCTCGGATATTGGTGTTGATCCGCTGTTTGCATCGCTTGTCAGCCAAGGAAATATAATCAATCCGACATTCAGGTTCTCATTGAAACTCACTTCTTCTGGGGCCGAGATGTATGTCGGTGGAGCAAATAGTGAGCAGTACAATGGTAACATCGCTTATACACCCATAACGGCGAATCCTGTGAGTTAAATGGTAGATGGGAGTGGATGTTGCTGAAATTTGCATTCATGTAGCCGGGGTTATGGCAGGTGTCCATGGACGATGTTCGTGTCAATGGTGATAAAATTCTCGAAAACGTACCTGCCATTATCAATACTAGTGCAAAATTGATCATCGGGGACCGGGAACGGGTTTCGGAGTTGTACAGACAGCTTGGCGGTACCCTCGTAGAACATGCAGGCTTTGGTTACTATTACCGTGAGTTCTGATTGTGTTTGGTACCTTTTCTTTCCATCGACAGCCTGTAGTGCCGTGCGACTCTTTCCCGACTGTGAGCTTCACCTTTGGTGGCAAGACGTTTCAAATCCCTCCCGGGGCTCTCAGACTTAATCCAATTACGGAAGGTTCTTCGAAATGTTTTAGCGCCATTGTTACCGACCAGTCGTCTACCGCGCAAGGTACGATTTCATAATCTTATCGTTCCCTGAATCCCTTGTTGCGGCGCTCAATATAGTCGTTCTGACTATATTCCTAGAATCCTGGATCGTCGGGACGCCTTTCCTGCAGGGCGTATACACCGTGTTCGAATACAGTAATTTACAGGTCGGGTTTGCTGACCTTGCTTAAATTATGGTTAATATTCATGGTGCAATCAAGTTGTACATTGAAGAACTCAATTTATTTGGAGATTTTATGGTGGCTACATCATTGGAGGGTTGACCGTCGCCCTTCCATTGACAGGGCTGTAATCACCGAACAACCAACTGAAATGATTGACGGGGTAGGCTCAAGATAGCTGAAGCTGTAGCCTGAAACGTGTGAACGCGTTCGTGCCGTACGTACCAGCCGGGGCGTCGCCGAGCTCCTGAAAAATGCTGGCAGTCTGGCAGGAGTTCGACGAGCCATCGTCCTTGCGGACGCCTTCCCCAAGTCGAACCTATCTACTCCCGCTCAGTCCAGCTCAGTATTCGCAATGTCGTCCGCCATGAAAACGCCCCCGAGGAGGGCTAGCGGGTACGGGTAGGAGCCCCATTCTCGAGAAGCGGCTTGGCGCGGGCTATGCGCGTCTGAACGCGTGTTGAGCAAGAGAAAGGTGCGGGACCGACGCGTCGGGTGATGCCGCAATGAGTGCCTTGTCTTCTTTTTTTCTGCGAGAGAGGTCAAGGCCAGCTCAGTCCATTTCTCCCAATACCATGCATGCACCTCTACACGCCTGACCTCGTCACTCCACCCCCGCCATGCAAGCACTGCGCACGCCTAACCTCGCCCCCTCACCTCACCTCCCAAACGCCGACCTGTACCTGGCTCACCAATGACGCAACGGGGCTGCCCACGACAAGCAATGGGTTCAGGAAGCTGGAACATACGTCAGAACGCAAACGCAAACGCAAACAGTCGAAGAAACAGGAGGAGGACACAGTATGTCAGACGAATGACTGCACGCCAGTCCAGTTTCACTGCCAGTAATTAATTATGAAGACCGTATGGCCAAGAGGAAATGCTTAAATATCAAATTCTATCAACAAGGCTTTTTTTCTGCTATCATCACTTCGCCTCCTTCCAGTCGGAGCTACGACCCACCCCCCTCCACTCCGTTCGCAGCTTTTACCAAGGCTACTATACGCTTCCCAGGTCACCAGCAGAAGATGATCACCTCTCTACCCCTCCTGGAACATTCACGCGTTTAGTCGGTTTCGGAGCGGAGTAGCTGTAAGATGTTCACGCTTTTTTCTGGAAGATGATTTCTTGACCGACACCCACAGCGAGTCATTCCCTCAAACCGTACATTGAGTTATGTCTAGTTTGAAGAACATATCTGGGAGGTTGCACTTCGGCACCCATTTGATACTGGCATCGGGAAGACCGATCTTAGGCACCAACGCTTCCTTCATCTTATGTTTTTTTTTTTTTTTTTTTTTTTTTTTTTTCGTTGTTTCTGAGCAGCAATCAACGACTCAAGTCTATACCGCCTTCCATCGGCGATCTGGCAGGGTTTTACAACACGCCCGAGTTGTCTGAGTATACCCTCTTTTTGGGACGGACGCTGGCGCGTGTCAAGTCACCCCACAGTCGGGTCCGCGCGCTTTCGAGCGAACGCTGTCGATCAAGGATTCTGGGAAAGATCGACACGTCCTGAAGCTTTACCCTAATGGTAACAAGTTAACTTCCCTCCCTCCCGAGCTCTTCAGTCTGAAAAACTTCACCGTCCTGAGTCACCGTATCTTTTTTGCATGATGACGAATACCTTTATTTGACTGGCAACTTTTTCAAAGGGGGAAATATAATTCACAATATCTGTCGCTTGACGAGCCTCAACATATCGGGCAACCAGCTCAGGTTCTTGCCTTGGCAAATATGCGACATGAAGCTTGAGAAACTCTGGGTCAACCCTAACCCGTTTCTGCCAGAACCATCTCCGTGTCCGTCTATGCCCAGCCGTGATCCGTATCTTTCACGTCCCCGCTGCGCGCCCGTCTCTCGATCACACGACTACACTCGCTTCTCCAGGAAGCCCTAGCCCCGTCGGCGGAGGCCCCAACCAAACCTGTTCTCTCCCCTGTCACCCTCTCCCCGACGCGCGTCCCACTGCTGACAGAGCTCTGTTTCCGCCTGGTGCTCGCCTCATCAATATCCAACCCCGGACAGACAGTCCTCGCAGACTATCAGGAGCTCCCGCGCTCTGACCTGGGGGTCATCCCATCGAACGTGCGCCAAGTACTCGTGCAGCGCGTCCCTGGAATTCTCAAACCACGTAAGCGGTTCTCGGTTGACAAGTCCACGGTCAAGGACCAGCGCGTTTCCGAGTCTGCAGGGATTGGGGAGTGTCCGAACTCAGCGCACCATAGGCGCGTATTCGCGAAGCACGCATCGGAGAGGTTTTCATGAGAGCACCAGATTGCGGGAGACTGCGTTGGCGGGGCGGTACCGCTGAGTTGGCGGGGGTGTGTCCAGACGTGTCTGCCAGTGGACTTCCTGGACGAGGCGGTCGCTGCCAGCGTCGGAGCGATTCATGGCGTACGTGGGTCAAGCACTGATGCTGCCGTCATCTTCGTCCCTCCCCTTCACGACGAAGCAGGAGGGTTTGGTTTGGGGAGTTCGAGCGACGCGGACATGGACACAGACGTGGCGATGGCGGTGCAGGCGGTCGATCTTGAAAGCGTCCATTTGGACCTCGACATGGACAAATTTGACGATTGAGAAGGAGGAAGGAAGGGTCTCTTCGTTTCAGAGTAACCCTTGGTGAACGTCAAATGCCAGCCATCTCATGCGTTTCCGTTCTTTTCTCTTTTTTCTTGATAATAAGCTGCAAGCACCGATCCCTTGGATCTCGCATGTACATTGAATGCATGGAATGGAACGGACATAGGAACGGACAACGCGTTCTGTGCATTCACCACAGGTCAGCCAATGAACGTACCCCGAGTCGAACTTGATATATCTGAGAGGACCAGCATTTGTGTCTCTCCTCCGAGATGTTCCACAAACAATTTTGGGGGTATCGATCAGACTGACGACTCACCCGGGCCCTGCTAAGCTTCACAATCTATCCCCCAAATCTCTATAATCTCCGTTTTACTCCGCATTATTTTTTCCGGGCCTTCGAACTGCACCACCAACATTCAATCATTATCAGTATCATTTATGCATCATTCGTTATCTTCTTATCCATGATGACCGTAAATATTGACATTTTCATTTTTCCATTATAAAAGTCTGTGGGTGGATGTTTCACCCACCCACCGTCCTTTAGTCCACTCATCTACAATGCGATTCATTACGACAACCGTATTTGCAGTCACCAGCAGCCTGGTCGCTCTGGCCATTGCGAAACCTATACCAAACTGGGAGGCGGGTGGCATCGCCATACCGCTCACCAGACACCCTTCCTCTCCGAACTTCAACGAAAGCATTGATCTAGATGCTATGTCATCTCATGCTATGTCAGTCAGGGAGTACGTGCAATGAGCCGTTACATCTCGTTTGCTCAGCCTGTTTTATATAGGGATATTCTTCGTGGCCTGGATAATTATGAGATGAACACGGGGACGATGCATCCTTTCTCTGTGAAACGGAGCGAGTCCGGACTCGGAAGGCGGGGTAGAATCCTCCCGCTGACTTATCAACCTAGTAGTGGTTGGATGGCTGAGATTTCGATTGGCACTCCTCCCAAGACCTTCAACGGTACGTTCTCCTTGTATCATTCTGAGATATATTTACCCTGATCTACGTCACAGTCAGAATCAGCACTGCTTCAGCGTAGGTGCTTTCTTTTAGTTCATACAGCTGTTTTTGTTCAAGTCAACGCAGTGATATGTGGGTGCTGCAGACTGGCTGTCGTGGAATTTCAGGACATGACAACTTCTGGGATCCTCGTTCATCTCAGTCTGCTAAGAGCCAGTACGAGTTATTTATGTTCGATTATAAAGATGGATCCGTCGTCAAAGGTTATCTATATAATGATAATGTAACCATCGCTGGATTCACTGTATGTTTTGTATCGCTTATGACCGTGACCATTGAATTCTGACGCCAAGCCAGGCAGACCCTCAAACCTTTGGTTCTACTACAACACTGATCAAATCCGATCGCCTACAGGACTCTGCATACACCGCAGACGGTTTACTGGGATTGGCCTTCCGATCCGTCTCGAAGCTTGATGTTGATCCGCTGTTTGCATCGCTTGTCAGCCAAGGAAACATAATCAATCCGACATTCAGGTTCTCATTGAAACTCACTTCTTCTGGGGCCGAGATGTATGTCGGTGGAGCAAATAGTGAGCAGTACAGTGGTAATATCGCTTATACACCCATAACAGGGAATCCTGTGAGTTAAAATGGTAGATGGTAGTGGATGTTGCTGACATTTGCATTCATGTAGCCGGGGTTATGGCAGGTGTCCATGGACGATGTTCGTGCCAATGGTGATAAAATTCTCGAAAATGTACCTGCCATTATCATGACTAGTGCAAACATCATCACCGGGGACCGGGAACGGGTTTCGAAGTTGTACAAACAGCTTGGCGGTACCCTCATGGAACATGCAGGCTTTGGTTACTATTACCGTGAGTTCTGATTGTGTTTGGTACCTTTTCTTTCCATCGACAGCCTGTAGTGCCGTGCGACTCTTTCCCGACAGTGAGCTTCACCTTTGGTGGCAAGACGTTTCAAATCCCTCCCGGAGCTCTCAGACTTAATCCAGTTACGGAAGGTTCTTCGCAATGTTTTAGCGCCATTATGACCGACCAGTCGTATGTTGGGCAAGGTATGATTTCGTGTCTTATCGCGCCCTAAACCCGCTCGATGTATTCGTTCTGACTATATTCCTAGAATACTGGACCATCGGGACGCCTTTCCTGGAGGGCGTATACACCGTGTTCGAATACAGTAATTTGAAGGTTGGATTTGCTGACCTTGCTTGAATTCTGGTTAATGTTCCTGGTGCATTGTACATTCTGATTCCCCTCCCTTGCGTTAATGCGACTGGTACATCACAGTATATGTACCTGTCATATTTCATTCCTGCTTGCCAACAGGCTGAGTGATCAGACCTGATATAGATACATCACCCCCGCTCGTGATCCCGCCGAGTACGTCCTCATAATGGCGGATTCAGGGCCTTTTAGATATATTGCTCACGCTGATGTATCATTCGTACAAGCAAATTTGTACCAGATTTTACTGATTTATCACCATTGCTGTCCTATTACGATGGCGTTTTGCAGCCGCAAGGGCCCACACTCACCCAGTGTCGAGGAGGCTGATGGGCAGTTTGACAATATTGAGGGATGTGCTATGCTCATGGTCAACAAGGTTCTTGGCAGTGTTGGGGGATGGGCCACCACAGGAAGCGGAGGGTGTCGGTGATATTGTTGGACGTGCCATTTCTGGTGGTTTGCGACATATTCAACAGCCATTTTGGCGGCGAGAGGGCCCGCTTGGGGTGCTAGAAGGTGGGAAAATGTGTACCAGAACTCTTTACAACTTACAGTGCAGCACAGTCACAATCGCAACCAAAAATTGGCATGACTTTTGTGTGAGCTGATGCATATATATTACTACCTATTGCGTTGCCAATCATAGAGCGTGTGCATTCCCCATCCATTCTCTCGTCTTCAATCTGCAATCCGGTCCACTCACGGCGACTCGGACCGTCGGTTCGTGTCTTTTCAATGTTTTGAAATATTCCCAAGCACGTACTACGACCTGCTCCCTCACGTGCAACCTTGACCGCGCCCAGGGCCTCACCCCACTCCCCCCTCACTCACACGCAACTTTGGCGAATGGCGTGCACGGTGCCACGCCGCGACCGCCACCGACATCAGCAACACGACGACTCCGATGACCCATCACCACCACCACGATGACAACAATAACAACAATGGCGATTACGCACGCACGCACGTCCCCTCATCCTGCTCCCTCACGTGCAACGTTGACCACACCCCTCTCACCCTGCAGCCCACTCCCTCACACACAATGTTGGCGAACGGCGTGCCACTGCGACGCAACGTCAGCAACGACGACGATAACGGCGCACGCACACGTGCTCCTTCATCCCGCTCCCTCAGCACACAATGTCGACGCGGAGACATCGATGACAACAATGACAACGACGGGTCATGGGACTCACGGTCACAGCTACCACAGGGACAAAGATGTAGACAAAAAACAAAACAAAAAACAAAAAACAAAACGACGCGCGTGCATGCCATGACACGACGTGACGACATCGACGCATCACGACCAAAGACGACGACGATGTGGTGACGACGGTACATGCTCCCCCCCAACGTGACAACACGATGACGCGGTGTGCTGGTAACACCACGTCACGACATCTGGCAACACGGCCGGGCAGTCACGGTGGCGCCGACCCAACAACCGATTCGGACCGTGGAGCACGAATAATGTATTAGTAGAACCAAAGCCCGTGGATAAAATGCACGTTACAGCACCTAGTACTACCAGCACAATCAATATATCACACAATCGGCGAGGATGACAGGCTGGTTGGTGTAATTGGGCCTTTAACGTCTTTTATTTACTCGTTGTCACTGTCCGGATTCATATGGACTGTTAATATATCAATATCACACCCGCTCATTGTGTGAATGCTGGTATGTGCACGATTCGATGCGCTGATCGACTGATACATATTACTCATGCTTGTTGCCGCTATCCAGATTCACAGGGACTGTTGATATATTACACTTGCTCACTGCCTTGTGATACATTGACCGTGCTGGTGCGTGCATTCGACTTGCTGATCAGGGGGTCCACTGATATATCACCCGCTGTTCAGTGTTTCCTGCTGTCGGGATTTATAGGCACAGGGACTAATATTAATACATTACACTTGCTCGTTGTCATAACCTAGTCTTACTGATGTATCGGCACATACTTCCAGGGAAGGAATCACGTGGATGTTGGTTTCCTTGTCTGCAAAGGTGGGGGATCTACGGGAGCGCTTCGGCGAGGAGAGGATACTCGGGCGGTCGGGTCCGTCTGACATCCCTCTCCGAGGATTGGGATCGGGCGATCGGCCGTTAGAAGGTACGATCTACAGTACGAGTAGTAGCGGTTTCGGGCTCCGCTACCCCTACCGCTGCCGACCGTTTAGGGTTCCAGCTACAATCTTAAGCCCTATCAAGGGAGTTGGCCAGATCACAGAGGTGCTAGTGACATGTGAGGGCACGACCCCTGATAGATTGGTTGCGTTTGGGGCAATAACGAGTGGGGAGGAGGGAGATTCCTGCTCGTAAATGGTTGGGGCGATTCCCACAGGTTACTCGGGCAGGAAGGACCCTTTGCCCACGTTGGGTCCTCTCTCGCCATCACGATTCACGAGGATTCGGCTGAGCGACACAGAGTAGCGCGCTACTTGTTCAACAATTATTCATTTGGGTGGCGAATAGCGCAAATGAACCTTTAAGAGGTGCGCTCATTAGTACTGGCGATAGGTAACCAGCCGGGGCGTCGCCGAGCTCCTGGAAAATGCTGGCAGCCCGGCGAATGTTCGACGAGCCATCGTCGTTGCGAATGCGGCGGCCCCTCCCCAGGCCTGTCGAACATATTTACTCCCGCTCAGTCCAGCTCAACATTCGCAATGTCATCCGCGCCATGAAAACGCCTCCGAGGAGTGCTAGCGGCGCGTCTGAACGCGTGTTGACAGCCGAGCAAGAGAAAGGTGTGGGGCCGACGAGTCGGGTGATGCGGCGATGAGTGTCTTGAGATCTTTTTTTGCGAGAGTGGTCAAGCTTTCAAATTCAGATCAGACCATCTCTCCCAACACCATGCATGCGCCTCCACACACCTGACCTCGTCGCTCCACCCGGGCACGCCTGACCTCAGGCTCACCCAGGTCACCATCGTCTCCCAAACGCCGACCTGTACCTGGCTCACCAACGACGCAATGGGGCTGCCCAGTCAACGACGCTTTTTTTTCTGCTATCGTCACTTCGCCTCCTTCCAGTCGGAGCCACCCCCCTCCACTCCGTTCGCAGCTTTTACCAAGGCTACCAAACGCTTCCCAGACTACCAGCAGAAGACGATCACCCCTCCATCTACCCCTCCTGGAACATTCACGAGTTCAGTCGGCCTTCGGAGCCGAGGAAGATCGATCTTAGACACCAACGCTTCCTTCTCGTGCCATCTTGTGTTTTTTCGTTGTTTCTGAGCAGCAATCGATGAGTCAAGTCTATACCCCCTCCCATTGGCGATCTGGCAGGGTTTTACAACACGCCCGAGTTGTCTGAACAGACCCTGTTTTCGGACGGACGCTGGCGCGTGTCAACACTGCACCCACAGTCGGGTCCGCGCGCTTGCGTTCCTTCGAACGAACGCAGTCGATCAAGGATTCTATCAACACGCCCTGAAGCTCTACTTGAATGGTAAAAAGTCTACTTCCCTCCCTCCCGAGCTCTTCACTCTGAAAAACTTCACCGTCGTGAGTCACCGTATGTTGTTATCTTTTTTGCATGATGATGAATACCTTCATCTGACTGGCGACTTTTTCAAAGGGGAAAATATAATTCACAATATCTGTCGCTCGACGGGCCTCAGCATATCATATCGGGCAACCAGCTCAGGTTCTTGCCTTGGCAGATATGCTACATGAAGCTTGAGAAAATCTGGGTCAACCCTATCCCGTTCCTGCCAGAACCATCTCCGTGTCCGTCTTTGCCCAGCCGTGATCCGTCTCTTTCACGTCCCCACCTGCGCGCCCGTCTCTCGATCACACGACTACACTCGCTTCGCCAGGAAGCCCTAGTCCCGTTGGCGGAGGCCCCAACCAAACCTGTTCTCCCCCCTGTCACCATCTCCCCGACGCGCTCCCCACTGCTGACAGAGCTCTGTTTCCGCCTGCTGCTCGCGTCACCAGTATCCAACCCCGGACAGACCGTCCCGGCAAACTATCAGGAGCTCCCGCTCTCTGACCTGGGGGTCATCCCACAGAACATGCGCCAAGTACTCGTGCAGCGCGTCCCTGGAATTCTCAGACTACGTAAGCGGTTTTCGGTTGACAAGGCCACGGTCAAGGACCAGCGCGTTTCCGAGTCTGCAGAGTTAG
Source organism: Leccinum rimulosum (assembly GCA_038091395.1). NCBI lineage: Eukaryota > Fungi > Basidiomycota > Agaricomycetes > Boletales > Boletaceae > Leccinum > Leccinum rimulosum. The sequence continues at coordinate 15,756 of JBBPOJ010000611.1, forward strand.
GGGAGTGTCCGAATCCAGCGCACAACTTCACGCACGCGTCGGAGACGTTTTCATTGCAGGATCGACGTTGGCGGGGCGGCACCGCTGATGTGGCGGGGGTGTCTCCTGACGTGTCTGCCAGTGGACTTCCTGGACGAGGCGGTCGGTGCCAGTTGTCGGCGCGATCCATGGCGTACGTGGGTCGAGCACTGATGCTGCCGTCATCTTCGTCCCTCCCTTTCAAGATGACGGAGGTGGGTATGGTTTGGGGAGTTCGAGCGACGTGGCGATGGCGGTGCAGGCGGTCGATCTTGAAAGCGTCCATTTGGACCTCGACATGGACAAATTTGACGATTGAGAGGGAGGAAGGAGGGTCTTTTCGTTTCAGAGTGACCCTTGGTGAACGTCAAATGCCAGCCATCTCATGTGTTTCTTTTCTTTTCTCTTTCTTCTTGATAATAAGCTGCAAGCACCGATCCCTTGGACCTCGCATGTACATTGAATGCATGGAATGGAACGGACATAGGAACGGACAACGCATTCTGTGCATTCACCACAGGTCAGCCGATGAACGTACCCCGAGTCGAACTTGATATATCTGAGAGGACCAGCATTTCTGTCTCTTCTCCAAGATGTTCGGCAAACAATTTTGGGGGTATCGATCAGACTAGCGACTTACCCGGGCCCTGCTAATCTTCGCAACCTGTCCTCCGTTTTGCTCCGCATTTTTTTCCCCGGGCCGTCGGACATCACCAACATTCAATCATTATCAGTTTCACCTATGCATCATTCGTTTTGTTCTTATCCCTGATGACCGTAAATATTGACATTTTCATTTTTCCATTATTATAAGGGTCTGTGGGTAGATGTTTCACCCACCGTCCTTTAGTCTACTCCTCTGGTACAATGCGATTCATTACGATAACGACGTTTGCAGTCACCAGCAGTCTGGTTGCTCTGGCCATTGCGAAACCTATTCCAAACTTAGAGGCGAGGGGTATCGCCATACCGCTCACCAGACACCCTTCCTCTCCGAACTTCCACGAAAGCATTGATCTAGATGCAATGTCATCCCATGCTATATCAGTCAGGGAGTACGTGCAATGAGCCGTTATATCTCGTCCGCTCAACCTTTTTATATAGGGATATTCTTCGTGGCCAGGACAATTATGAGATGAACACGGGGACGATGCATCCTTTCTCTGTGACACGGAGCGAATCCGTACTCGGAAGGCGGGGCAGAATCCTCCCGCTGACTCATCAAACTGGCGGTTGGATGGCTGAGATTTCGATTGGCACTCCTCCCAAGACCTTCAACGGTACGTTCTCCTTGTATCATTCTGATATATATTTACTCTGATCTACGTCATAGTCGTTATCTGCACTGCTGTGGCGTAGGTGCTTTCTTTCAGTCCATACAGCAATGTTTGTTCAAGCCAACGCAGTGATACGTGGGTGCTGCAGAATGGCTGTACTGGGATTTATGGCTGTGCTACCAGTGGGAGTTCCGGAGCTCACAACTTCTGGGAACCTCATCTCTCTCAGACTTCTGAGGACCGGTCCGAGTCATTTCAGTTCAAATATAAAGATGCATACGCAACCATCGTCGAAGGTAAGGTATATACTGATAATATGACCATCGCTGGATTCACTGTATGTTTTGTATCGCTTATGACCGTGACCATTGAATTCTGACGCCAAGCTAGGCAGACCGTCAAACCTTTGGTTCTGCAACACAGATCACAACCGATCGGATACGGACTGAACCATATCCTGCAGACGGTTTACTGGGATTGGCCTTCCTATCCGTCTCGAAGCTTGGAGTTAATCCGCTGTTTGCATCGCTTGTCAGCCAAGGAAGCCTAATCAATCCGACATTCAGGTTCTCATTGAAAGTCACTTCTTCTGGGGGCGAGATGTACATCGGTGGAGCAAACCGTATGAAGTACAATGGTAACTTCGCTTATACACCCATAACGGCGAATCCTGTGAGTTAAAATGGTAGATGGGGAGTGGATCTTGCTGACATTGGCATTCATGTAGCCGGGGTTCTGGCAGGTGTCCATGGACGATGTTCGTGTCAATGGTCATAAAATTCTCGAAAATGTACCTGTCGTTATCAATACGAGTGCAAACTTCATCACCGGGGATCGGGGACGGGTTTCGGAGTTGTACAGACAACTTGGCGGTACCCTCGTAGAACATGCAGGCATTGGTTTCTATTACAGTGAGTTCTGATTGTGTTTGGTACCTTTTCTTTTCATCGACAGCTTGTAGTGTCGTGCAACTCTCGGGCTTTCGCGTCAGTGAGGTTCACCTTTGGTGGCAAGACGTTTCAAATCCCTCCCAGAGCTCTCAGACTTGGTCCAATTACACAAGGTTCTACGGAATGTTTCAGCGCCATTGTTGCCGACCTGTCGTCTAGTCCGCAAGGTATGATTTCATATCTTATCGCTCCCTCAACCCCTTGTTGCGGCGCTCAATGTATTCGTTCTGACTATATTCCTAGACATTTGGATCATCGGGACGCCTTTCCTGAAGGGGGTATACACCGTGTTCGAATACAATAATCTACAGGTCGGGTTTGCTGACCTTGCTGTTTGAATTATGGTTAATGTTCATGGTGCATTGTACGCTGTACGTTGAAGAATTCAATTTATTTATTTGGCGATTTTATGGTACACACGTTGGAGGGTCGCCCTTCCAGGGCTGTAATCACTGGACTACCGACTGTAATGATTGGCGGGGTAGGCTCAAGATAGCTACAGAACGTGTGAGCGCGTTGGTGGTACGTACCATCCGGAGCGTCGCCTAGCTCCTGAAAAATGCCCAGTCTGGCGGGAGTTCAACAAGCCATTGTCGTTGCGAACGCTCCTCCCCAAGTCGAACCTAGGGCGCCGCGTGGCTGCCGCAGCGACAATGCGGGACTCGGAGACAGCACCGTTGTTGACGCCGTTCGGGGTAATGGGCCTCCTCAGACGGGCACCGCATAAACATTTTGTAGTGGTCGAGGGGCGTGGGTTTGAGAGGCGTCCAAGTGAGTTTTGTAGGATCGCAGGATCGCGGCACTTCGTGGCGGTGGTCGTCGGTGGGGCGGTACCGCTGAGGTGATGTAGATAACGTTTCCAGATGACTCAACTTCGTTTAGAGTCGAGCCCTTCCGCGCCCGTCTTGGAATAGGGGAATTCGGGTAGTGGGAGGATGCAACATATCGGGTCCTCCTCCAACTCATGGCGTTCAAATGTCGGTAGCAATTGCAAATGTGTTGTTTCTTGAATATCTTAAGCATCACGTTTCAAAGAAACACATTGGTGTGCATCAGATGTTGATCGGGACACCTTGGAGAGAGACAGAAACACTGGTCCTTAGGTTGTTGGCTAGATGAGGGATGAATCGATGAGGACCGACAGCGTACATACCTTTACAGAAGAGAACATAGGAAAACAAATAGCAGCAGGTCTAATCATAAATATTTTCTGAAATCAGTCTCATTTCGTGTTCTACTGTGTCTACTCGTGTGTATTTCGTACTCTCTGATCCTCGCAGAAACAAACACATATAAACAGAGGTGGTCAGAGCGCGTTCTCACTGGGGATGATCGATGATGATCGATGTTACTAGTGGACTCCCCTATGATCGAAGGTTTTACTAAGTCAGATTACATAACAAGTTCCGTTTTGTACCGTGTCCGAAGTTCAAGTTGTTCCCGCTCAGATGTGACACAGCCCGGCACTGGCACACAAGGACTACGCTTGGGACCCCCCTTGGTTCTAACACTGTGAAACACCTGCGCGGATTTAAGATCGACTTTGAAAACGGAGATAAAGCCTTGGGGAAAATAATACATCGACTTGAACGTGATCGTGGGCCGTGGCTGGTCCACCGGAACCTGATGTGACTCGATCATATTCCCTGACACATACATACCGATCAGGCAGACAAGCAGACCATCGGTGCTGCATCGACATTCAAGTCATGGAAACATATGACCCCCTTGTGGACGGTCTCTTGGGATTGGCGTTCCACCCGATGGTCCCGATCTCGATGTTCCCTGCCAGCCCGCTCTTTGACACGCTTATCAGCGAGAGCAAGATGACAGACTCAGTGTTTATTGGTGGAACGAACGAAGCGCTCTACTACCAGAAGAATACATTGACGTGACGGACCAGGTGAGCTGAGATGATTGACGGACATGGACGTGTACTGCTGTTTGCATACATTTCAGGTCTACTAGTAGATCGAGATGGACGAAATTCGAGGCAATGGCAAGGCAATCGCGAACGAGATCAACGCCAACTCCATCTTTAGCGACAAGGTAACAGTGCTTGAGTTGCATCAGGCCCTCGGTGGCAAGCTCATCGGACACAGTCCTGGTTTTTATTCTCCGTTACGATGAAGGTTTGGCATCGTTGACGTTGTTGTGGACCCGTGCCATGCCAACCCCGAGCCTCACGTTTGGTGGCAAGCCGTTCAAGTTCGTCGGATTGTTTCAGCACTATTGCTGCTCAGACTGCTCCCATTTGTGAGTTTTCTTCCATCGTTTGCTGAGTTGTACAAAAGTTTGTCGATTCACCATTCCCGTATACGTTAGCGTTATGGAGCATCGAGTCCCCTTTTTTGCACTCGGAGCGTGTATACCATGTTCTATTACGCGACTGGTCCTCAAACGATACCGCGGGTCGGGTTTGCGAAGCTTGCCTGATTAGTGTCGACGTGAGTGAGGTGGGTGCACCTTTATTTCCGTGATGAGCTCAAACATCTTGATCGATATTCATTCTGTTCTGTTCTGTAGGTTTGTGGTGATGGTGGTCGTTTTTCTGACTATTGTTCGATTCCATACCCGTCAGCGAGGGGCTCCACGTTCCTTGCGTCGTTGCGCACCGTATGTTTCTCCGTCAACGTTCGTTTTCTGAATGTATCTCCGTGGCAGAAGTCATGAAGTGGACTTAACACTGCGATGCGCAGTGGGATAAGACAGGGAATGTCACCTGGTCCTCATGATGCGCCCGCAGAAGCCGAAAGAGGCATCGCGCTCGCACCGAGCGCTCAGAATCCTTGTCCTTAACTGCCATCCGAGTGACAGAGTTCGGACTCTGAGATCAAACTAAGCGACGACCATTGTGGCGGTCCCCCGCGTGTGGGTCCAGGCGTGCCCCGAGGGCTAACATTGAATACGACGGGATGGGCGAAAACCGAAGGCTTCCCGGCCCGAGACTGTCGGGTCAAGCAAGCTATGGGATGGGATGGGATGGGACACCGATAAGCGAAGCTTGCGGCTCGACGGGAGTCAAGCGGAATAGCCTCGGAAAAATATATGGGCGAGAGATTGAGGGGAGTTGTGGGTGGGTAGGTGCACAAAGAACGATCAAGCTAATGAGCAGAGGCAACGGACAGCGAAGTGGACAAGCAAGAAAGATGCGCCACTTCGCTTCTCACGCGTAGACTCCGTTCACAGCTATTGCCAAGATTACTAAATGCCTCCCAGACTATGGAAATCGTAGCGGCGCTCTTGCGCCAAGTCCCCGACTCTTGGGAATATGTAACCAATTTCGTAATAACACGCCAATGATAGTTACTTGGTGTACATATCCTTCGAGTCAGCATAGCCGCCAGGACCCAGGTTGTTCCGCAGCCTGTATCTTGCCTGTATCTTGATCAACAACTCCGAAAACGCCTTGTGCGTGTACGCGTCAACGAGTCTTCCATCGCCCGGAGATTGTCCATGTACAGATTAATCACCAAGCTTGCAAATTCGCGCACGAACTGCACGCGTTGGTTGTCCCGCGCGTCCGCACCTGAAGCGAATCGTCGTATTGGTTTACGAGTCCCAGCGAATGCTCATACCTAGAAAATTTTATAAAAGGCACGCCGGTCGGGTCAGGAGCGCAACGGAGGCAAGCAGCAAACCAAACACACCTTGGGCCACCATCCTCCGAGTCTGCGCCTCGTTCCGAGACTCGGTGATGAGCCACTCGATTCCCTGATTATGCTCTACCAGACCCAACGTCTGCCCATAATATGTCAGCATTGTTTCCATCAATGCTACGGTGTACGGATACACCCGCTCTTGATGTCCTTGTCCATATTCGTGATCATATGTGGCCCCTGAAAGTCCGACCACAGGTTCCAGACCTCCCTGATCATCTGCGGATCAATATTAACTGCGAGCCAGAACCCGTCCCACGGATCCGATCTCGAACAGAAGTCCGTTCACGGACATGTCTCGTGGGTTGATGTCGTACAGCTACGTGTCAAAGACCGGTCAAGCTTCTTGCAGAACGCGGTTGATTCGAACTGCAGCTTTTGATCCTCTGCATAAAATACCCAACTTGAACCTTGTCCGAGCACGTCTTCACACGTTTCATGTAGGTCAGGAATTCATCGATTTGTCGAGCCCCGCATCTGATACATGTCATTGCGATGTTTGAACTGGCAACGACGGCGTCAGCTAGCACGGTTCGAGAGAAGTGACGCATGTGCACCTTATTGTGTAGACGTTTGATGTGCTCCTTAATAGAGTCGATGAGTAGGAGTGATCGGGATCGTTAGCACACCGAGTAAGCTCAAGGTACTAAGAAACGACGACGGCTGCTACCTTTGGTCCAATGAAAAACGTATTAGCTCCCATCCGTGCGAGTGGATTTGAAGTGAGGAGCGGTGCACATGTACAAGTACCATCATCAAGTAATCAATTCCCACGTCAGAATTGCTTTGCAGAGAGCGGCACGTTTCTGGCTGTGAAAGCGGGTGAAACAAGACGGAAATTTTTTGAGACAACCCACATGGTTCAAGCAATACGAGCAGTGAGAAAAAGGATCAGTTGAAATGGATTCTGAATGCTCGCAGACGATTTTCCTAATCTTTCGAAATGTTCACGACTGTACCATCAAGTAATCAATTCCCACGTTGATCAAATCGCTTTGCAGAGAGCGGCACGTTTCTGTGTCTTGTCCTAGCCAGATGATCCTTGCCAGTCACGTGTTTCCCCAAAGTGTGGTCATTCTAATTGCCGAGACAATGCCATGATATCGTTCGCTCGAACTTGGCATCATGTGAACTAAGTATGTACCTGCGCGGTGCAGTCAGTACCGTATCAGCGCCCCGTACCAGTACTACAAAGATATCAACCCTTCAACGCTTACCGGTGCCATCATACGCAGACAGTCTGAGTCTGATGGCGGAGAGGTCATTCTCTCGTGTTCTCCCTTTCATGTGCGGTTCGGAAAGTTGCAGGTCCTACGTCCTGTGGAGAAGAAGGTGTGCAACTACTCTTTGTCGTCGCGGAATACGTCTCAATTGCTACCAGGTAAACGTCTCTATTAATGGCAACCCCGTCCCATTCAACATGAAGATCGGGGACGCTGGTGAAGCGTTCTTTGTTTTCGAGACGGAGGAAGACATTCCAGAAGACCTCGTCACCAGTCCAATCCTTACGGCAACCAAGACGAGATCCCGCCGGTCGCCCCAAAGATCCCAGAGCCCGAGTTCCTGGACCT
>JBBPOJ010000612.1:0-23225 GCA_038091395.1 Leccinum rimulosum
GGGAGTGCGAGGGAGTTACTAGTGAAATAGGGATTTTCATAGCTTTAGACGAAGAGGATACTAGTACAGGTGCACACGTAGAGATAGGAGAGCCTTGCGTCGAACGAGGTCTCCGTTTTAAAAATCCTGAGAGAAAGAAGCCTTTCTAACGACCATTTCATCGTCATTGTCGTCCTCGATCTCCTCTAGGTTGGGCAGATCATCTTCTTCGGCCTTGGCTACCTTTCTAGTTGTTCCTTTGAAGGACGAAGAGTTGGTTGAGAACGTGGAGCACCAGGCGGCATTATGTCCCGCCTTCCTGCAGCGAAGGCAGAGTCCTTGTTTGAAGCATCGCTCCCTCTCGGAAGGAGTGAGTTTAGGGATGCGGACTGCGTCGACGTCCATGGCGTTAGGGTCGCGTTCTCTAGTAGAGGTGGTGGGAGTGGGAGTGAAGGGGTTGACGAAGGATCGTCCTTTGTGCTGCTGGGAAGTGAGGAAAGCTCGACGTTGTTGATCGTCGATCCTTTGAGCATGAGAGTACCATTTGGCGATGGTGGTGGGTACTTCCTCCATGAGGTAGATCTTTCCGGATAAGGAAGGGGGAATACCCGAGGAGAAGTAATGGCAGAGGGTGGATTCCTCAGTTACTTTTGAGGTAGCGACGTTGCTTTGGAACTGGGAGATATATTGAGCAAGGGACATGGAGTATTTCCCGGGAGATTTGTCGATCATCCTTTGAGTGGTGAGCCAAGCGAGGGCGTTGGCTGCGGAGTTGGAGTGTTCGAAGCTCGCTTTGAACTCCTTGTTGAAGTCGGCCCACGTCCCTAGAGTAGTTTTTCCAGCGTCGATGAGCTTGGCGGTATAGGTATCGGCCCAAGTGGCGGCGTTCCCGGTTTTCATGAAGGATAACGCGTAGGCTACCTTCCTGTCATCAGTGTTATAGATCTCGTCGTTGATGATCAGGTATCTCGCCACTGATCGCAACCAGGGCAAGGCATTTCGTTGGTTCCCATCATAGGAGTCAGGGGGACACATGCGGAGTTCAACGGGTTTGGACGTAGACATCGTGGTGGGAGGCAGTTTGGGTTTTGGAATGGTTGGGGTGGGACCTGGGGACGCGAAGATGTTTCCGCTAGGAGTGTAGGAGGAAGGAGACGGGGGAGTGGGAGCTCGAGGGAGAGTTAAGCTGGACGAGAGTTGGTGAGCAAGCTCGGTATCGAGGCAAAGGGTTCTCTGTTGTTCGTCGTCTGATAGGAGGGGAAGATCTAGATCGGTTTCGTCCTCGTCACTAGAACGATGTTGTGGGGGAACGTCAGGGGAATCTGGGGCTGAAGTTTCTCCTCTCCAAGAAGAGGTGGACAAAGTTTGTCGGTGGGATGAAGTGGGTAAAGGGTTTCTAGGGATGGAGGGAACGTTCCGCTCCGGTCTTCGGTAGGGGGGTTGAGACGTGGTGGTGAGGGCGGTTCACGACGATGGTGACCGCAAAGGAAAGCTAGAGCTTTTGTTACAGCTGGCCCGGATAGGGTCGGATGTAGACTTGGAGGCGAAGGCTAAGACTAAGGTTGGCCGAGCAGACGTAACGTCTGGCGAGACCCGAAGACTAAGGACTGAGGGTACGACGAGGAGGATCTCACGAAGAGTCGCTTCACTCGAAGACTCGAAGACTAAGGTCACACCCGAAGAGGGCAGAGGTTCGAAGGTACTAAGGAACGAGGGACTCGAGGGGAATGCAGGAGATGATATTCCAAGTAGCTCTAGCTTAGGGTTACAGGACGACACGATACTATATATATACTATCGGGATGGAATACGAAGGAAACGTAAGGAAGGGACGCGTCACCCGCAGTATGGATGATTAAGAAGCTGCGGAGGATTAGTGATATAGATGACGAAGGATGACAAAGTGATGGAGTCATCGTGAGTCAGGATGATGGGAAAACTCGGAACGAAACGGAAGAAACAGGGATTGGAGATCGGAAGAAGTAGGACCGTCAGCGATGTAGAACGAGACATGAAACCGCCCGAGGTCTATGATACAAGGTGAATACAATGTAAAGGCGGTAAGCATAGCAAAGAGAGAGGGAAAAGAGGTACATAGAGAACATAGGGGACGATTGTAACACCAATAATGTGCATAATAACACTTTCAGGTTCACACATCCACATGTCATATACATCATCTATCCATGGTCCTGGTCCTGGTGTTGCTGTAGCTTGGCTAAACTCCGTTTGGTTTGGCTATTTCCAAATATAGGCATAACTCCGTCATTGAGATGGAGCCAAACTGTAAGCTGCAGATTCTCACGGTTTAGCCACTTCGAGCTGGCTCCAGCAAAGCAAAGGATGAAATTACAATTTGTCACATAAGTCAGCTCAAGTTGACTTGAATCAACTTGAGCTAACTCACTTGAAGCTCTACTCAAAGCAAAGGCCAAAGGCACTATTTTACAATAGTACAACAAAGTAGAACAAAGTAACGACTCCAAACAAGCCTACAGCCTACACTGCTACAGCCTACAGAACTAGAAAAACAAAATCTGATACCATGTGATGGTTAGAGTCCTAGACCCCCAGTCTAGTTCTCTTCAGTGTTGATCCTTTGCATCCTCTGACAGATTGAGCTCCTCTCGTCCCATCCTTATCCTCAAGCGAGTCAGTCACCGGATCAACACGTAGTTTGGCTTCCATTGCCAGCTAGCGAACCCATAGGCGCGTACACAAGTACCCACACACCCCTACTCACCACCTTCCGAGGCTCCCTGATAGCATTCACTACAGCGATGAAATGATGAGGGTAAGTTGAGGATATGGGAATGGACCATCTCCATGGCAAGATGTGCTGGAACACGGACACCTTACTGTTGAAGGATTAACATCATTATATTATATACGTGCAGGATGAGGACACTTACCTTCCAAACAACATGACTATCGTCCACCCACTCCAACTGCACGCATGACGCCAGTGAATGAGGATGGAAGGTTTCCATCAACTTGCGCAGGAAGTCGTAGTTGGGCTTGGTGTCATACTTGAGGTTTCTGGCGTATGATAGCAATATTTGAACTCGCTCGGAACATTCGAAAGAATCTCCAGGATGCTCTTCTTTTGTTGTATGTTGGGAATTGGCCCAGGATAGCGTACTGTTGAAAAAATACAGAAGAAGGTATGCGAGAGATTCTAGATCATCTCGCTGACTTTGCTGGTATCCAAGGTGGGCATTGACTGATGTGAACATTGGAGTGCCAATGAAAGATTGGTTTTGGCGGAAGGAATGATGGACTCGTGTCTTGGGGTGGCAGTATTCCAAGGTGACACTGAAGTCAATGAGATAGATACAATGAGTGGAAAGCCCACACCCGATGAGAATGTTGCTAGGCTTGATGTCACAATGGAGGTAATTTAAAGGATGAATGCTTTGCAGGCAATCGATCTAATGGTTTTATGATTAGTGCCTGATTCAACCAAACTTGAAGGACCAATGGCCAAATGCTATGTACTAGTATTTGCTCTGCAATGTGAGCAATGGTGTGTGGGGTGAAGTTCCAGTTGCAAGAGTTGAAACTTCCTCGAGGGATGGATCCAACTGAGGGAGCATGAGAACATTTTGTTGTGCCTCCTCTACAAACCAGATTGCTTGGGAAATTCCTGTAATGCCTTTCAGTTGAGTCAAAACAATGAATTCTTGTCTGAGAGTAGAGGGAATGATTCCTGACTCCTGAGTGCTTGACTTTGACAACAACTTCATCACCACCTGCTAGGTCGCTCAGTGCTTGGTACACCTTGCCTGTAGCTATGGTCAGCAGAAAATACTATGAAAATGGCATTAAACACACCATACAAACCCACCCCAATCACTTCTCTAAGGCAATATCACACATTTACATGAACTGGAGTTTCCATTTCCTGGCGTGTTGGTTTCATTGGTTTGTTGAGATGGGCCTTTTGGTGGCACTGCATGTGCTGTGTGACATGTCCACTGTTGGCATTGTCAGCTAGGGCCTTGGCCCTTGGGCTGAGTTGAAACTTGAAACAGACTTGGAATCTTGGACTCTCGTCGAAGTCTCGACTTGCAGCAGGCTGGCAGCTGTTAAAATGATCATTATCATTTACTCAAATCTTGTAGGATTAAGATAGTACAGTCTAGAACTTGTCTAGACCTTTCATCTACACTTATGTAATGTAGATTAGATGTAGATAAGCACTACATTTGCTATTGGCTACATCTTTGCTTACTGAGCATGACTCACTATTGAGTCACACTATGAGTCACACAAGCTGCTTATAGAGAGTTACTTATGCTATTGGATAGAAATTTTTACATGATCATCTGGAATGTTTTTCGAACATTCCACAGCACAATATGTACAAACATACATACTTGTATATAAGGCTTTATGCCTCACACTGAAATATCAGTTTGCTTTACATTCAACAAGTATTGTGAATTCTTTTAGTCTCGATATCTTGATCACAACTTCCTAGTGAGTTTTCTACTAGAGAAAGCCTCTTTCATATTAAACTAGTATCTACTATACTGCACTATAAGAATATCCATAAAGAATTTTTATAGTGGGCAGCACCAGTGCAGCCTCCAGAATCCAGAGTTTAGATTACTTTGGAGAACTTGAGCTTGATCGAGAACAGTGTATATTCTACCAAGCCATCTAGGTGGCATGATAATTATTGATCTTAACATATAAATTGTTAGTTCCATCCACACATCATGTATCGTGTATCATGTATGGAGTGCGTACCAGCTTAATCATATTGTCACGTGCTTTGCTCCCCAGGAAGGGTGGCTTAATTTGGCTTTTAAATAAATAAAAAATAGTGCTGCATCTCAGATCCCGACTGAGAAGAAAGTCCGCACCTTGCGACTACTTCGCGAACTTATTCTAAAAATCGACATAATCACAAAAAACAAAAACATTGCAGTCAACACCTTACTAGACAGTGGTGCAAATGGAATTTTCCTAGACACCGAATGGGCCAAGGCCCGGTGAATACCCCTGAAACCCCTAGAACTCGTCGTACCAGTCTACAATGTCTGTAAATTTGGCTGGAGGTATCACCTATACAACTGAATTAATTATAGAATACAAAGGACATAGAGAAAAGGTTTCTGCTGATGTCACCAATCTTGGGAGGAACCAAATGATCATCGGGTGCACATGACTTCGAGAGCACAACCCCTTTATTGATTGGGTAAAAGGAACCGTAACCCTCAATCAATGCCCCACCTCTTGCCGAGCCTTGAAGGTTTCATATGGAAATCGTATGGAAGAAGCTGAAAAGAATATCTAAACCATATTCATGAAAACCAAGGATCTTCAGAAGGGATTGAACCGGAAGAAGCTTTCAAACTTGTGCCTCAGGAATATCATGAGTTCTTAGTAGACGTCTTCTTGAAGAAGGCAAGCGAACGCATGCCCGAAACCAAACCTTGGGACCATGCCGTAGATTTGATGGGGCTACAACAACTAGTGATTTAAAGTCTGGTCCGGTCCAGTTTTTTGCCTAATTTGGGAAGGACTGAGACCAAACTGGTCCTGGGAATTTCCTGATATAGAAAAAACTGGACCAAGACCGACAAAAACTGATGTTTCGGTCTTTGTCGCTCTTTTGCCGGTTCGGTTACGGTTCGTAACCGGTTATCAGGGGTGTGGAAAATACTACGCATTCCTGGCTTCCGGCCCATATTTTGTTCATCCACATCGGTTCAGGAGTCGTTGAGATATGATTTATTTAAAAATGCATGTCATTCTTGAGTATATCTACTTAGAAAACCTATTTCTGAGAAGAGATTAGCGTGGGATCTGCGCTTAGCGGTGGCTGTACCGATTGTAGCCGAGTCACATGGCTTCCATTTCCGCCATGGAATATGTAATTCGGCCCATATGCGCCAGAGATATGGCCAATCTCGAGTGATATGTCATTTGGAGAAGGTATTTTGAGAAATTGTCATACCTATCTCAAATAAAATCGTAGAAATGTGGGGAAATCAGGGAAAATCCTCATATGTACTCTCAAATAGGGGACAATAGGGGCTACCTCAAAAGACTGGTCTTAACCAGTCCTGGTCGGTTTTTTGAATTTTTCGAAAATCAAAAGACTGAGACTGGACTTTATAAAACCTAGCAAGACCGAACCACTCAGGTCTGGTCTTGGTCGGTCCAGTTCAGTTACAAATCGGTCTTTTATTGGTCTTAAGACCGGACTTTCGAACACTAACAACAACGTGAGAATCAAGAAAGGAGACAAATGGAAAGGAGCCTTCGTCTGTCATCTTGGCTCGTTCGAACCCACCGTCATGTACTTTGGAATGTGTAATTCACCAGCGATGTTCCAACAAATGATGAATGAGATATTCTCAGACATGACAGACGTGGTCATTATCTATATCGAGGATCTCCTAATCTTTACAAATGGAGATATGAAACACCATCAGAAAATGGTCAAACAGGTCTTAGAGAGACTGAGAAAGAACAATTTATTTGTCAAACCCGAGAAATGCTTCTTCGGAGTACAGAAAGTAGACATGCTAGGCATGGATGTGTCTTGCCAAGGGATCTCGAAGAATGCAACAAAACTCAAAGGAATTGCAGATTGGCCAGTCCCTTCCAACATAAAAGCAGTCCGAAGCTTTTTAGGACTTGCCAATTTCTACCGCCACTTCATCGCCAAATACAGTCAAGAAGCAAGACCGCTACACAACTTAACAAAAAAAGATCAACCTTGGAACTGGGGAAATGCTCAACAGGATGCGTTTGAAACACTTAAAAACAGATTCACAACTGCTCCCGTGTTATCATATTCAGATGACACAACTACATATCACGTTGAATGCGATGCCTCTGACTTCACCATAGGAGCTGTGCTCTCCACCCTGAAAAATGACAAATGGCATCCAGTGGCCTTTATGTCACACTCCATGACTCCCGAACAGCGAAACTACCCCATCACTGACAAAGAAATGCTCGCAATAATTCTCTTGCTTGAGCAATGGAGGCACTATTTAGAAGGTGTTAGGCACACATTCAAAATCTGGACCGATCACAAGAATCTCCAGTACTTCATGAAGAGTCAGGACTTAAACCGACGACAAGCTCGATAGGCCTTCTACATATCTCACTTCAACTACACACTCGTTAATAAACCCGGTACCTTGATGGGGAAGGCCGACGCTCTCTCTGGAAGGGAAGATCATATGGCAGGAATGGAAAACGATAACAAACAAATGTCGTTTATTCCCGAAAACTGCATCAGATCTCTTGAAGAGATCTCCCTCTTCGACAAAATAAAAGAAAGGCACTCTGGTTGCGAATCTCCAGACAGGTTGATCCTCCATGAATGATTATATTTCTATAGTGACAAACTATGGGTACCATCACAACGTGAAGTATTGACACAATTCCACGACCACCCGATCTTTGGCCATAAAGGAGCCGAAAAGACACAGGAATTCCTAGCTCGTTACTATTCTTGGCCAGGAGTCAAGAAAGACGTACAGGACTACTGCCGATCATGTGAACGCTGCGCGTGTATGAAACCCACAAATGTCCTGCCAGCCGGATGATTACAACCACTTGAAGTCCCTGAGGGACCCTGGAAAAGCACGTCCACTGACTTCATAACTGGCCTTCCTCTTTCTCATGGCTTTGATAGCATCTTAGTGGTGGTTGATCGCTTCTCAAAAGAAGTTGCCTTCGCACCAACCACGAAAACTATTACCTCGAAAGGAACAGCAGAGCTGTATAGAGATTATGTCTGGAAGCATCATGGACTTCCTGATTCCCTTGTCTCCGACTGTGGACCTCAATTTGCTAGCCAATTAATGGTCGATCTCCTTAAATTATTAAAATTTGAAAAAAAGATGTCCACAGCATATCATTCCCAAACTGATGGACAAGCGGAACACGTGAATTACAAACTCGGTCAATACCTCTGTCTCTTCACCACGGAAAAACAAGATAAATGGGTCGAATGGCTAGCCCTCGCCTAGTTCAACTTTAATAACACTCGTTCCTTGGCTACTGGTTTCAGCCCCTTTCAATTGACAAAAACATTCGTTCCTTGCCTCGGTTTTGAACCATTGTCCATCAAAGCTCCAGCAGCTAAAGACCTTGCCAACAACATGAAAGCGAACATCGAACATGCTAAGAGTGTGCTAGAACGCACTAGAGAACAAATGAAACTACAGGCAGATAAACATTGATCAGCTGCGCCTGATTATCAGATCGGAGATCACGTTTGGTTAAGCACCGAACACTTCGCTCTTGACGAGCGCCCATCAGGTAAATTAATGGAACACTAGATCGGCCCTAAGTTACCAAATCATCTTGGTTCGTACCAACAAGGTTGATTTATTGTTCCCGAAATCCATCAAAGCTCGCCACATTGTAAATGTCTCTCGAGTAAAACACTACATTGAAGCATTACCTGGACAACCCACAATGTTGTACGTCCTGGACCTATGTCCGTCAATGATGAGTGCACATCCGAATTCAAAGTTGACTACATTGTCGACTCTTATCCTATCGGCCACAGATTTCAATATCTCATATACTGGAAGGGATATGACGAATCCAATCGCACTTGGGAGCCAGCCTCCGGTCTAAAGAACGCACAGGTTGCGGTAAATGACTTCCATTGCCATAAACCTTCCGCTCCTCGTCGCTTGAAAATGAATTGGGCTCTTTTTGATCAGTTATTTTCTACCCCTATCCGAATCAGGAAAAACATCCCCCGGATAATCTCAGAGAATATCATATATTTTCAGCAAATGTCTAAATATCCATGGTTTTTCATGTTTGTCCAGCTAATTAGTTTGAGTCATCTGTTCCTGGTATAAAAATTGCTTATATTTTCAGCTAGGTCTAATAATAGTATGCCAACAAAGTGTGCAAAGTGTACAAGTGTACAGAAAAGTGTACCAAAAAAAAGCGACAAAAGTGTAGGGCAAAGTGTACAAAGTGTACAAAAAAGTGTACTCAAAAAGTGTACCAAAAGGTGTACCAACTACCAAGTATATATCAAAAAAAAAGTGTACAAAAAGCAAAAAAATGTAGGACAAAGTGTACCAAGTGTACAAAAAAAGTGTACCAAAAGTGTAGGACAGAGTGTACAAAAAAGTGAAAAAGTGTAGGACAGAGTGTACTGAGTGTACAAAAAGAGTGTACCAATGCTTTTGTCATGACACAGCCACTTTTTTTGTCGATGTTTGGCGGACAAAGTGTATAAAAAAGCGAAAAAGTGTAGTACCAAGTGTATCAAGTGCACAAAAAAAGTGTACCAAAAGTGTAGTACAAAGTGTACAAAAAAGTGAAAAAGTGTAGTACAAACTGTACCAAAAGTGTAGGACAAACTGTACAAAAAGCGAAAAAGTGTAGGACAGAGTGTACCAAGTGTACAGAAAAGTGTACCAAGAAAGTGTACAAAAAAGCGAAAAAGTGTGGGACAGAGTGGTACTACCAAGTGTACAGAAAAGTGTACAAAAAAAGTGTACAAAAAAGCGAAAAAGTGTAGGACAGAGTGTACTAAGTGTACAAAAGAAATATACAAAAAGCAAAAAAGTGTAGGACAAAGTGTAGTCAAATGTGTCACCAGTGTAGCAAACAGATATAGCAAAAACTTAAAAAGTTTTGAAGTGAGACTGTTATATAAGCCCAAGTTCCCACACTTGATGTTGAAAAAAGCGGACATGCTGACAAATTTATTTGTAACTATTTTTACCCCCCACACTATATAAGCAACTCAGGTCGAAAATTTTGTTCCCACACTCTCTTTCTTCCCCACTTTCATCATCCACCACCCATCACCCACCACACACCACACATCACTCACCACACATCACTTACTTATGTTTTATTACTGTTTTTATACTCGTCTCACTCACTTATGCTAGTAAGTTTATCAAGTGGGATCTTATAATTCATTACTGACTTGTTTGATAGCATGTTTGTAGACTTTGGTTGACTCGGTAAGCCTATTCCTACACTTTTTTTTTTGCTTTTTGTACACTTTGTACACTTTCTCCTTACTAACTTTGTTTGATAGCATCTTGGTAGACTTTGGTAGACTTTCTTTGTACACTTTTTTGTACACTTTTCTGCTGTTTTTGTACACTTTGTCCTACACTTTTTGTACACTCTGTCCTACATACACTTTTGTTACATTGTGTAGTAGATACTTGGTGAATCATAATATTTGTGCATCATGGTTCAATTACTATCCAAGTTGGCTGAACAATAGTGAATCAATTCACAAACCCAAGATAATCCTATAGTTATCCATAAAATATAGACTTAATTACAGTAGTTTCTAATATAATCTCATAACATTAACAGGATTAAGGGGGCTATTAAATACCCCATAATATATATATTATATAGTAATTTATGGATTGTGTGATATTATCACAGAATACTATATATTATCTAGATATTACTGTGAAATATCTGGTAGAGGTTTTTCCTGATTGGCAGTCATTAATTTCACCTCTGGTTCCATTTTTCCACCTGATCTGGAATCTCAGGACTAGAAGGGGGGTGATGTTACAAATCTCTATTTTTCTCTCTTTATTTTCTACTTTCCAAAACGTGACTGATTACGTCAGCCCATCTTTTTCTTTTCTTTTGACATCACGTGACCTGCTTAGTCAGCATCACATGATCCATACCTTTATCTTCATAGCACTTGGTGAACCATTACCATATTAGTTAGCACAGCTTATTCCGACCAACCCTAAGCTGGGCTGTATGCATGTACCTGTAGTATAAATACTTGAATGCAGCAACCGGGAAGATGGACCATACTTGCTGATTCCTTGAGTCGCCGTCTTTGCGTAATCAAAGGGTCGTTAATCTGGGCAATAAATCGCTTGAGAGCCGGAATAAATAAGCAGGCACATATTGATGTAGTGACTCAATGACTGCAAGGGGAATAGATTTTTGTGTCGGATGACATGTCATTTGAATCTGAAGAGGAAGAACCAAGTTGGGAGGTCAGCAGTGAGATATATTGCAAGCAGAAATCACCGTGGGCCATGCACACTGACACCAGGTGATATACTCTCGAGCCACTTGGACATTTGACAAAGTTCGTCCTTGTGGCTTGTTGCTCTGTATGCGTCCTTGGCAAATTTGATGTGTAAGCGCTCTGTTGCCTCCGTGTTGAAATTGTCGATAGTACTGAACAGCTTGCATCATGGAACATATGTAATGTTGAAGCCAGTGGATCTTGGGTATGTTGAAGTGTGTTTGGATGCCGAGTTCAATGAATACGTAAGCATTGTCGTGGAAGTCGTCCAGTGCGGTTCAAAGGTCTTCAAGGGATGTGTTGGTGTGAACGAACAAGAAGTCAAGGAGAGCACGTGTTGCTGAGATAAGCGATGTGGGAGAAGCACCATTGGGAAGGTGGACATCGCTGATCAATCCAAGAAGGAATGATGTGATTTGCTTATATTTGGTACCATTTACCTGTGTTAGGCAAGTGATTCCCTTGTGAAAAATACGAATACTATAGTTTGCCAGCAGCCTATGTGCTCTTGCATCAACCTCTGCTGTGCTGCAAATCTTCGTCAACCAAGCAAGCAAATGTTTAATAACCCCTTGGTATTTGAATTGATTCAAAATATCTGGGGTGATAGACTGAACAATGTTAACAGATGGTAGAACTATCCAGAATCGTTGGAGTGGTTTGATCCAGATGTCTCGACATGCAGTGGAATATGCTAGTGACCCAAGCTGTTCTAGAGCATCGAGAATGGCATCCAGGTCACGGAGGGGGTTGTCACAGGGGTTGTTCTCCAACTCATCATGGGGACACTCACAAATAGGACAATCACCGTTGTACGCCCCGGTAACGAAGCATTGCTCTGGATAATCACTGACATAGCTCGCAAGGATCGGATGGCCTCAGTGATGTACACCATCCCCAGTCACTATGTCAACTTGAATACCATCAATGCCAGTGTCTCGGAGTGGCGCAACAATATGACCAAGGCATTCATGAAACAAATTTGCCATGATCCAATGATGTGCCAACTTACTATTAGATACATTTGTCAGTTGGGCTGTTGGAAGATA
The DNA here is from genome assembly GCA_038091395.1 of Leccinum rimulosum. Lineage (NCBI taxonomy): Eukaryota > Fungi > Basidiomycota > Agaricomycetes > Boletales > Boletaceae > Leccinum > Leccinum rimulosum. The sequence continues at coordinate 12,067 of JBBPOJ010000612.1, forward strand.
GGCCAGGAGAATCTGTCTGTGATGTAATGGCTTTTGACGGATTGACTTCAGCAGGTTCCCGATAGTAAGATACATGGAATAGGCAGTTTTGTTGTGGAACTGCTTCAGTTGGGTTTTGTCCAACGATAGTATGATTGGTATAATGGTTGCACCTGGCTTTCGTTGCTCTAATTCAGCCTTCGAGTTGTGCCCTATTGTAAGTGTATGACCTAGCTTACTTGCGTACTCCACCATCATTTCCCACTATGCATTTCGTGATATACACTATTCATTTTATCTGCATCTGTGTAGTGACGCTTGGGTGCAAACACAAGGTACTGCACATGCTCAGGATCATCAATCAGTGCCCAAATGCACTCGATGATATCACATGCAAAGAAATCCAAGATTTTGCCAGCAACCTCCACCTGATGATTGATGAATTCTGGTCGTAGGCTAGGCAGCGCATCGATAACCCCATTCAGCTGGGTTGCAGTCTTGTAGGAGAGGCCAAGTTTTGTGCATACCTGGGGTCACGAACTGGGTCAAATTTACCTTTACACATCATGATCACTTACTTCGGGAATTGCCAGCAATTCTGAAGATGTGGTGGAACCAGGCCCACACAATTTCGCTTCACCCATTGTGCCACCTCCCAGTGGATCCGCGACATAAACAGAGCCATGGCATGAATTATCATTTCCATTAAGCTCATTCTTATATTCGTGATATTTTAAATTACCATGTATCATGTCGATCTCTCCACACTGACTGCCAAACCGATCAACATAGACATCATTAGGGGGAACATCATCCTTGTCCACCATGTCTACCACCATTCCATTTGGTATGTCATTCAGTACATCGTCCATGTTGTTATCTGGGTTGTTTCCGTGGTCACTGTTGTCCAAGACGTCCCCTAGTCCATTTTCTGTGCCTAGGCCATTGTCCAAGTCGGCATCCGGCTCACCAGGTTCAAGCTCATCATCTGCTTCATTGACTTGAGCATCATGAGCCCCAGAAAGATCAATGAGGAGCTTGTTGAAACAATCATATTCATGTGATTACATGATTGTTTATGTCATTGGTCTAGAACTTACTTCTAGACTATTCTTTCATTTTCGATGATGACTCATTAGTATTACTCATACTTATCTTGCTTACCGATCAGCTTACTGATCATGACTCATATATCTTACAAAGCATGACTCAGAATGACTCATTGCTTATATATCATGATAAGAGTTCTTTATGCTATTGGCTAGAACTCTTACATAATATTCCATTATATTCTATATACCATAACATAGTCAAACAGTCATGTAAACTTTCCAACTCGTCTAGTAAGTTTCTGCTAGAGATATCCCTTTTATATTCCTCTTGGAAGGTTCTTCAAACCTACATCCCCTCGGCTGTGCACTTAGAAGTTGTATAACTTCTAAAGTGGGGGTTAGACTGGAGGATGTGAAGGATACAATCCAGGAGTAATATGCGGCCGTCTCGAAGGATCTTCACAGCCTTCTGGATTCGTTCATTATGGGTCAGCCATGTACCGTTAATGTATTCATCATCATCAGAGTCCATGATGTTAGTGTTGATTGTCTGTGCAAGAGGACTCAGGAGTCCGTAGGATGCATGCGAATGAAGAGCAAATGGTGGTGTATATACGATAGGCTTATCCTGCGAGATAACTAGTTATCCTCTAGGTCAATTTCGGGCCAGACTATCTTACATACATGAAAGGTCCACAAACTGACAAAAATGTCATGTTGTCGTGTAAAGCCGCTCACTCCATTTGGGCCCTCACAAATTGTACCAGTCCGTCTATCGACAGTTTGCTTCGCCTCAGCATTACTTTATTTGGACGGATGAGCTCTAAGCAAGCAGATGTGGCAGGATATTAGTTAGCAGGTGTCGTTATGGACACAGCCACACACGAGGTTTGTTAAACCGACAGTTAGTGGGGCCATAATTTGAATGCTCTCCTCAGCAGGCTACGGGCAGGTTGTCGAGTAGGGAGGAATCAATCAAGCCTGGGAACCCTGGGGTGAAAGGATCAGTAACAGTTTCAGCTCAGTTGCTGTTTGTCTCACCACTTAGATGAACAGTGACTTCAAGCTCTGCTCACTGTCCCTGATTAGTGTTTTAATTTAAAGTCCAGTCGCATAACTGATAAATAACCTTCACTTAACTGAACTGTGACCGCTTGTAACCGCTTAAAGAGGTTCGATTATGTCTAGTTACAGATAGGTTGCTTAAGGTTATAGAAATCTCGAAATTTTCAAAACTGGACAAAAACTGGACATAACCAGTCATAGCCAGTTATCGTGGCTGTAATATTCCCACCCCTATATCCCCTACATTTTCACGATTTTTCCATATTTTTTGCATATTTTTCCATCAGTATTTGACTTTGATATCAATATATTTAGATTGTATTAACATGCAGGTCGAGATTGGTCATATCTCATCCACATTATTGCAGTTTGGCCTCAGGATTTGGTCGGATAGTAGATAGGGGTGTCTCCTACATCCGGTACAGCCACAACTAAGCGTGGGAACGACTTCCTAACGAGTCCAATATTGAATATTCTAGCTACTTCCAGCACATATTCGATAATATCTTAAAATGGCCATATCTCAAGATTGTGTGAACCAATTAATATAAAGAAATTATGGACAGAAACCTATTAGTGCATGGGAACTTTAGAGAACTACATAACCGGTTATAACCAACTGGCAAATGAAGGAAAACCAATAGAAACCGGTTTTTATTGGTCCAGGCCATATTTTGCCCAAATTAGGAATTTCCATAACTGGTTAAGGTCTCAGTTATGCCCAAATAAGGCAAAGAAAACCAGACCGAACCGGACTTTAAAACGCCATCCCTGATGGTGTTCCTGGCTCTTCTGCCAGTGGTTTGGACGCTAATGGTCTTCTCTTTATCCTACCGGCAAGAGGTTGAGTACAAGGGGATCGATGAAGCCTGGGAACCTTGGGGCAGTCTCAATAGATTAGTAATTGTTTTGGCTTATTGTCAGGAACCCAGCCAGGGGCACTGATGGCATTTTGGCTCAGCATTGTCATTGTTGCAGTCTGTCTCACTAGTGAGACAACAGACAGCGAACTTCGGCTCTGCTCACTGTTGCCGACGACATGCTCAACTCTTCAGCTCCTCTGGACTTCAAACTTGAACATGGTTTCTCTCCTCTTCCTATCTTTCCTCCCAAAGGATGTTCGCCTTCTCCAAGCCGCTACCCATCTACTGCCACCGTCTACTGACAATCTGAGCCTTAGGCGACAACTGGACGTTGCTCTCCCTCCAACCAGCTACAACTTACCATCCCCTGTATCTACACCCTCCAATGTCTGTTCTTCATGTGCTTTTGTCAACAATGAAATAGAAGACAAGCTGCCATTTGCATTAATCAGAGGCTGCAACTCTGGGATCCGAGACAACAACTCAGAGATTGGTGGAACTATTGTCGCTGTTAGAGCAGTCATCAGGAGATACTGAGAACCAACTTCCCAAAATTGTCCAACATGCCCCAGGCACCGGATGACACCTTCACTTGAAGTTGCGCTCGAGGGGGCAAAAAGCTTCGGACCTACAAGAAACAGAAGCTAGCATGATCGGCCCCCTTGGAGGCAGGAGCGCTTGTTATCTACAGCTTATGAGATGTACCGGCCTCACAATTGTTCTGTAGCTACAGAGCTCCACTGGCTGTGGCTTAGGTTGATTGTCCTCTTAGAGTATGTACACTCTCTATGGGACAAAAATTGATTAAAAAACAAACAAAAAAATCATACACAGTTAGTATGCATCGACCAAGACGTTCAACCACCTCAACACTTACCATAAGTTTAAGTTCTCAGTGTCATTGTCATTGTCGGCAGTAACTTGAACCATGGTCATCAACCTGAACATACGCTCTCTCAGGGTACTTCTCATTGGAGATTTTGAAGGAGGGAAACTTGTTCTTGTGGAGCAGGGTTTGGTGTTGGAAGTGGAGAACAATGACTTGGTAGTATTCTGCTTAGGTGAATCGATTCATTTCAATCTGAATTATGTCGGGCAAAGAGCTTCCTTTGTTCTTCACACTGATTGAGCAATGGATTCATGGCAAAAGGACCAGAACTTTTGGGGAGGTAATTACTACCTCAATTAGAGAAGATTAATAAAAGGCAATTAGATATGAATTGCCTGAGCCTTTAACACTGAGCGGTTTCCTCAGTTCATAAATTTTGGTTCTCCATCTCTGATTTCCTCTTCAACTCTTCAACTCTGAGCCCTCTACAACTTCATACTATGAAGACTAGATGAACTGCCACAAAAGAAACTACTATCAGCTCGGCCAAGACTGTGAGTACCTCATCAGCTACTCCCTATTCAAAAGGGAAAAGAATCTGGTCCGGTACCTTGCACGAACGTCCGCTGCCATCTTGCACTCTTATCTCACTTTCCTCAACACATCCTGTCCATTTTGTCGTCGTGTTCCATGCCTTGAACACTCCATGTTCATTGAGGGCATTATAGATTGAATGTGTTTTATTGGGCATCATTCAAAATACCACATTGGACTTTACCGATATGCAGTTCAGGCCTAGGTATTTGTTTTCATTGATTGTTCAAATTACCTTGACTTCAAGCTATTTTTACTACTAGATGATAGAAGCATGTGGAGATGTTGAAGGAGATGGATCAAAAAAGTCCTACCTATATGGTAGGTATTTGGTCTACCATTCAAAATGCCATTGAGTAAGTTTCTAAAATTGATGACCGTAAAGCAAAATAACCTTTGATTTTTCAAGTTCAACATTGTCCACTCAAATCAAAAAGTCGCATAAAAGGATCAATTTTGTGATGTTGAAGAGGGTAGTAGGGCAGGAGCTAGTGGTGAAACAGATGGCAATATATGGTGAAACAGAATAATAGTGACTAATTTTTTCACTATATTCATTATAGAACCTATATTAGAATCCACTTTTCGTGATCTGGGCCACAGGCTATTATTCAACATGCCCATATGCATAAATGGAAGGATGGTGGATGATGGAAATCACACAACAACAGACAAGAATTATTGAATAGATTGTTAAGAGTCATGGCTGGTAAGCTATTCTTTGTTGCATCAACTGCTGGCTAATTATTTAAACAGGTCGCTTCAAATACTCCATTGCAATGTTAGTGACTTCAACTTCATGTTTAATGTCAAAAATGCCTTGCCGGAAGCAGTGGTTCCCAACTGGCCTGAGGGAGAAGGGGCTTATGGTATTACTCCAAGCATCTGGATATGTTAAGAAATTGGTGTGGATCATTTGTACCGGTAGCATAAGTAAGGTACAAAACACATGACTACTATGAAATGGGGAGATGTGACAGCGAGTGTAGCTAGAGGGGAAATGTGGGCGACAGTGTGCTGACCAGCTCCGGTCCGACCTGGACTGAGAATAAGCTGTATTCCCATAATGTAAACGTCCCAATATGACAATACATGCAGCGACCCAACAAGCCCGGAAACTAGGAGGAGGATGAGATGAGGACATATCAAAGTCCAATAATCACCTGATTGGAGAGAGAGTGACCCTCAGGAACGACTCTTGGATCGTGGGCGTAGCCTGCATGTATAGGGCAAGGATTTGCGCATGTTGCCATAAGTACCTTAAGAAGGCGTCGCTCACCCACCTGCCCTTGCCTTCATAACATCATATGGGATGTTCCGCAGTAGGTACTCCAGAGTGGAGCCTATGCGGATGCCATGGCCATTCATGGGGGCATGCCCAGCAGTTTTGAGGGCAAGGGATAGGGTGTTGAGGAACTTGGGTTTGGTGAGGGGTTTGTGCCCCTTACCATGGCGGTAAGCAAAAAGCAGGCCATCTTGGGGAGGAGAGTTGATGGTGAGATGGTTGAAGAGGGCCGCAAGAGGGTTGGAGGGGCCGTTTTGCTTCGCCCAGTGGATGTCCTCACGAAGGGGCGCGGATTTAGTGTTGGGAAGGTGAAAGTTAGTGACCTCCGAATCAGCAAACAAGCACTTGGCTCTACAGAGCTGTGCAGGGTTGCACAGACCACAGACCCTACAGAGAGGTACCTAGTAATACAGGCCTCCACAGACCTGCACAGAGTACCCCTGTCTCCACAGAGCTGTACAGACCAGACAGAATCAGGTGATTTCTACAGATGCTCATCCCAAATCATATTAAAATAGTAAAATGTAATATATTATGTGTACTACAATACATGCACATGTAATCCCCCCTAACAAACCCCCCGAGTCATTACCGTGACGATCCTGCACCGTGCGCACGTCTGATGGTTTGACGTGATGCACCAGGTTGAACTCTTTGAGATTTTGGAGGGTGAGCTTGCTGGTGCACACAGTGGTGTAGAATGCCGTGGTGAGGCAGGCACAGATGGCAGCGTGAAGGGGAACCTTAAGGTCAAGGTTGTCCCGAATGATGGAGATGGTAGAGGTGGTGTAGGGTTCGTGCGGAGGTTTCTTGCAGTGGGGAGGGGCGATCGTGGAGGAGGCTTTGAGGAGAGCGTCGACCTCAGTCTCGTGCAGGGACCTGTTCAGTCCATGGAGGGTGTGCCAAGTGCTCACAGTGGCCAGGAAGTTGGACACCTGAGCGCTGGCCGAATGCGAGCCGGCGAGGATGGAGATGAAGGCGGAAATGAGGGAGAGGTTGGCAGAGGGGCGCGGTGAGCATCAGGGATGTTTCGGCTGTCACAGAACAAAGGCGAGTCGACCAGTGCCGTAGGTTTCTTGAGTGGTGTGGGCCCAAGCTCCAAAGTCGAGCACCTCGCGGATGCGGTTGACGTTCTTGCTGGAGAGGAGGGAGTTGGAGTCGGTGGGGAAACAGGTTTTGACCAGGATCCAGAGAAGGAGTCAATCCTTTGCTTTGTGGCAGCCTGAGGGGGACGGAAGGTGGAGGGGCGGAGGGGGCGATGGAATTATGGGAGGCAATACAGTGGAAATGAGAATAAGAGAAGAGAGAGGAGAATTGCCGGGTTTACCACTGGGGGAGATGGCACTCCTGGGTGTCGCATTAGAAACATGGAAGGTGGAGAGGTTTGGGGCGACAGGTGTGGGGCGCGGGGCAGTTCTGCAGAAAGAACTCAAGCTTGGGGGGGAGGGTTTTCTGTAGAACGTGGTATAGTCGTTTAAAGACGGCGTTGACTGCCCTATTGCGGCTGCAACAATTGGCTATGTCTATATACTCCAACAATGTGTAAGGCCAGAGGAAAGCAGAGGAATGAGGGGAAAAACATTTATTGAGGGAGATTCCCAAAATGGAAATGGTGCAAGAGGAGTGGCTGCATTTTGCTTATGTAATGTATCCCAACAGACAGGAACTGCTGCTATCAACCAAGGGGCTGGATCCAAATCTGCGGAAAATCATTCCCAAAAAGGAAACTCATTATTCCTTTTCGATGTCACCAGAAAAGTCATAACCTGAGTTTTTCTGATGCTAATGGTGCGACAATCTAATCAATCTGATCAAATGATTTCTGGATGAGAGATATGATCAAAATGGTCGCAAAACCCCGGCGATATAAGCATTCTAATTGGTCAATATTGACCAATGGGAATTGCCCCCATTTCTGTTGCCCCTGTCAAGAAAGGGTCATTATTAAGATTTGACTGCTTCAAATGTGATTATGTAATCATTCCTGAAGCGGTCTGCTTCCATTCAATCCAGATATGGTACTGGTGACCGGGGGTTTTTGTTGACCTTTTAGATAGATTCCGGTGGCCGTGGCAAGATGTGCGTTTTTTGACAAGTCATATATCTGGATATTTCCACAACTATTTGGTCAAAAATAGCAACCAAGGTGGCTGTTGTCCACCCAGTAATCCTTCATGGTGAATACTTCTTCGTTTGTGGGATCTTTAACACAGTAACAGGTAGTGTTTTAAAGTCCGGTCTGGTCTGGTCTTTTGCCTTATTTGGGGAAGACCGAGACTGAGACCAATCCTGGGAATTTCCTAATATAGCAAAAATCCGACCAAGATCGACAAAAACCAATTTTGCGGTCTTGTGTGGTCTTCTGCTGATTTGATTACATTTACTGGTTGTCAAGAATGTAGAACCTACTACAAATCCATAGCTTCAGGCCCATATTTTTTTTCATCTCAATTGATTTAAAAGTCGTTGAGATATGAATGATTTAAGAATGCATCATTTTTTTTGGCAATTGAGGGGGGAAAATATCTCTATCGTTGGTTCATCAGGCAAAACCTCACCCTGAAAATCTACACTAATATCAATGTTTGTGCAGATAATACCAGATAATACCAGATAATATCAAGAATATCAAGAACATCAAGAATTGCCTGACATTCTGATAATTCATAGCTCCTTCAAATCATCCCTGTATTACTCACAGAATCTGATCATCCATGCGTTTTGCTGAACATTTCCAGTAATTTTACAGACTTAAATTACCACTCATATTGTCCTGCAATATGAACCACATACAGAAATGAAATAACGAACATTCAAAACAAAGTCAAATCTATGAATTTGATCTACTGATAATTCCATGTATGGCAACTTGTGTCAGGGGTGTAGAATTGAGAAAAGGGGGGTTTTAAGGGCCTTGTGAAAGTCAGTGTAACTGAACGTGCACTCGTACTAAACATCTGAAATGTCTGTAAGGGCATAGTACCGGTTGAGTGTGAGCTTCCCAATCCGAATGGCAGCACTGATTGAGCAACTAAGCATGCAATTGGTTGACTTTGTGGCCAGCACCTCGTCAATAACATCCATTGCTGGAGTTACGTTTCGGAGGTTGGGCATTGTGCATGAGAAAAATAATGTAGTGGGCATTATTGCAGGTGATACCAAGAATCTACAAGCATCAATGACAGGTATTTGAATTGTATTTCAATGTGTATGTAACTTTGTTGAGGATAGCGGGGGTTCGTTTTCGCTGATCAACTTAAGTTGTCCAAGTTGTCTGGCGGGGGACATGGTGGACAGGAACAAGGATGAGGATGGTAAGGATGTTAGAGCATACAGGAAGCCCCTCTTCTCACTTTGAAAGGGGTTATATCAGGAAGCAACTGTGATCAACGGAAAGAATTCACTGCCAAGTGGTCATCTGAGTGATGACATCCGGCGAGGGTGGCAAGGGCTTGTCTTCAGTTGATGTCGTCTTGAAGGGGACAAGGATGGTGGTAAATTGTCATCCGAGTCATCTGGTGAGGGTAGCAGCCCTGGGGCTCGTCTTCACATCTTCGTGTCAAAGTCATCCAGCAAGGAGACAGCAAGTCGTCATTTGCGCGGTTGTCTTCGTTGTCCTCACCTGCTAAGAGAAAACGAGAGGGGAGGGATGGGAGAGGGAGAGGCAGGGGCACATCAATGTCGTCAGAGGACAGGATGCCTCAGGGAGGGAAAGAGAAATGACAAACCTCATCGACGGGTTGTCCGTCGTTTGCATGGTCGTCTTCGTCATCCTGGCCTGCTAAGAGAAGGCTAGGGAAGAGGGAGGGAAGAGGGAGGAACAGGAGCTGTGACATTGGTGTCATCAGTGATAAGGGCTGAAAGCAATAGGGAGTGGGATATCCACTAGATAGGGACTTTGGGATCACTCTGGAGTCCACTGTGAGTAACCAAAGATGATATTGGGTGAATAAACAATGAGCTACTGACCTGGAGTCCACTGTGAGTAACCAAGGGAAACAGAACAGAGGACTCCGAGGCTAATGTCTAGTGGCTGTAAATACTGGCAAACAACTAGCAACCACAATCAGCCACAATCAGCCACAACTGTGGAAAAAGTAATCACAACTCGAAGAAAAGAAGTGTAGAGGTGTGTAGAGCGAACACAAGGGTCTAGAGACTCGAGGAAAGAATGTCAATAGGGTTATCGACCCTGGGGAATCCAATGGTGATGGTTAGAAGTAGCGCAAAGCGCTAGAAATTCTATAATGAAGGAAATTGATCAAAAGAGGGTGAAATCACCAAAAGTAACAGAAACACCCAGACTGGTTATACTCAGGCTGTATGTGGGAATAAGCAATTGGGAGATTCAGCCACAACATCATAGCAATGGCCGTCCATACACATCCAAGTCACGGTAAATAAACACAATCCTACTAATTGAATAGTCGACGGAACATGATCCACCAAATTCTGGCACAAATATTCAATGGTTTCATCATCTATAGCATCTAAGATAATTTGGCCGCCCTCTTCCAACGAGCTAACCTTATTATAAACTGACCCCCTTGACATTGACCACAAGTGGTGCAACCGTCGTCCTAAGCATGACGGATGAGTGTCACAACCACCTAAAATAAAAAGTGAGGATTAGTTATGTATGACATTGAATGGACCTTCAGAATAATCCACCGGAAGGAGGCATTCCCAAGACTTCTAAACTATATAAGGAGATTCTAAGAGAGGCAGAACTCTGATGGAATGTGGTTTAGAATCAACCCAAGTGGAAGCTGCAAGAGGAGTCACAGTGTTTACATTGTATAGGTACTGGAAAAGGTCAGCACCGGTCAATAAGAAAAAAGGACCGAAGAAGAGAAATAAAATGTACTTGATTGACAAAACAAGTCCATCGGAGAGACCGGCCAGACAATGTAAGTCCATTGTAGTCCAAGGCGTCGGAGGACCGGTCTGCATCGAAATGCAGGGAAAGGGGAACTGGACATTGTATGAGTCTGTAGAAAGTTGCTAAAAGTGGAGTTATAACCGTAGAGCCATATGGTGTTGGAAATCAGCCGCGCGTAATTAATTTGTATTACTGAATTGATTCTACGGTAGTACACATAGTCACTGATCAGTTACCAATGAACCATCATCTTGTCTGTCGTGCCTATTCGGATCCATTTCATTATATGGATCTCTACAACAGCACGACCAGTTTGAGGACTAAAGTCAAGCAATTTGCGTGCATTTATGTAGGTGGAGGAGCATGAGCTTAGAGTGGCCTGGGAGATCTTGCTGACATGCCTTCATGAGCAGCATTATGGACACGGCATATTGATATTATGTACTGTGTGCAGATGTTCGACAGGTTCGGGTCATGGATTCGGGCTGCCAGCATCAGTCGCTGTGAAGATGATAAGGGCTGAAAGCGATAGGGAGTGGGATAACCACTAGATAGGGACTTTGGGATGACTCTGGAGTCCACTGTGAGTAACCAAGAATGATATTGAGCG
>JBBPOJ010000613.1:0-23196 GCA_038091395.1 Leccinum rimulosum
GTTTAAACTCTTTTTCACCACCAGCCTCGAAGCCCCGCGAGTCATGAAAGACAAATTTATCATTGCTCCGGAAAATCAGCTCGTTCTCGATGTCGTGCTCCCCACGCTAACACAGCGGGAATGTTAGTTATAACGTGCCTCATTCCTCAATCTGATACACAGCCTTGCTAGTACCCACCTCCGTCGATTCCTTGACCTGGGACTGATTGACCTTGCGACATGGTTTCAGGACACTGCCAATCCAGATGCATCAAACCGGATTCGTACCTTGTTTCCCTCTCCATTGTAGATCTCAGGGTTTTCGGTAGTGTTACAGATGGTTTTAAGGATGGTCGTCTTGCCAGCGTTCGCCCGCCCGATAATGAGAATCCTAGAACGCCCGAATTTCTCTCTGATATTTTCTGAAGTGTTTGTGTCTTCTGTCGCCATCTTTGAGGAATCTGTGCGCCTAAGTGTAGAACTGAGAGTGGTGGTTACCAGTGGTGGTCACTGTAGAGGCCGAAGGGTGCTAGGGCCGATCGATCGACCACCTGCTTCCGCCAGGTCCCACAAGTCACATGTCACATTTCAGCCATTCGTTCCGAGTCTGCACGGAATTACTGGATAGAGTATTCGGGTTGATCCATCTAACCAAGGTCCGTCATCAGAATGGTCTAGACGCGGAACTCGGTCGTAATATTATTTTGTTTGTAATCCCGTCCCCAGAGATGCCAAGAATATCCCAAACTGATGAGATGTTGGCGACACATTCTCGAGCGTATTTGTGGCATTTAAAATTTTGTGCCCGCTCTTTGTCGAGTAAGTGAAGTCTTGTACTTAGTAGGATGCATGACTAGGCTATTTTGGTGATGGGTTAAAAGACGAGAGAAGCGTGCCATGAAACGCACCAACCCCTTCGAGAACATGCAAGTCTTGCCTCCTTGCGTTCTAGTTTGAAGATTTGGGACCCGGCAGAGTACACCTTCCGACCCAACCATCGACCGTCGACCGCCTCAAGTGTCACTACCAGGACCACTAAATTTTCAATCATTCAGGCGGGTTTGAGGAGATGTCGTTCATCATATACGGACACCATATGTGTACAACATGGCAACTAGATCCCGACTCCCGAGTCACTATACAATACGACACCCACATACACAAAGACCCGCCGAGGGACTATCTGCAACCAGTCAAATGCGATCCCACGAACCCAAGCTAATTACACCCAGCAGTATGACAGTCGATTCGACAATTGGGACCCTCAACGAAGACATCCTCGAGCAAGGCCAGCACGGTCCACGGTCCAGCCCATGGCGGACGGGGAGCTGGAGTTTCTTTCCTCCCTTTCGCGCGAGTCATGGCACGTTCCAGACGCATCTCTTGACGAGAGAGCCAGTCCACAATGCACTCGCCTCAGGTGCATCAGACCGACGACCAGGAAAACGTTCATTGAAACCTTCATATGCGCGAGCGAATTAAGCATTGAAGGCCGTAAGGTCCCTTCTCGCGATCATCTTCTCGTGCCTCAAGGTCGCGTTAGTCGGGAAACCGTGGCGGTCCAACAGTGATTAAGCTAATGAATACCTTGAAGGCGAGGCACCTTGTATGCATCAACCACCTCTTTCCGCCTAAACTTTGACTATGTCCGCGTGAAACAACGCGAGGATATCAAGTAAACGCCGACTGACCATAGTGTCACCATCCATGGTAGTACCCGGACCCTGCACTTGGAACAGTGGCGTTTGTTGTACTTATTGCCTCCGGATGCACGTGTCTTCGTAAATCCCATGATCGCAACTTTGGCAGAGCAACACTATCCAAATGCGCGTGAGCGAGCAGACGTATCGACCATATATGAAAGTATAGGTACGCGGCGGCATGCTCAAGACACGCACCAGCTCTAATGATGCTGGCAGTTTGACGATTAAATCGAACGGGTGGTGCTGATTGAGCATTCGGCGAGGGAGTGGAAGCGACTTTGAGCTCTTAACACGATGGACCATTGTCCTCTCATGTTTGAATGCATGTATCGTGCCTCTCGACGTTTGCGGAGAACCCTGAACTTAAGTCTTGTCAGAACGAAAAGTAACATGCATAGCGCTGCGCTCACTATCTCGGGTAAAAAAGTTATTTCCGACCACTTGACTGGATCCCTGTCAGGTGGCAACAAGCTCATGAGATGGAACGCTCCTCACATTGACAGAGGCGCGAACGTCTCGTCTGTGTTCCAATTTGTCCCTTTGTTTCTCTCCCAACGATTCCCGGTGATAAACCCTGCTCCCACTCGAAACACACATCCAGACGCGTTCGGGTCTTCGGGATGATATACAGCAGCGACGAACGGCGCCATGCATTCAAGCTAGCCAATAAAAGAAGGTTCATCCATCAGTGCACCACTCATCCCAAACCCAAGTCTGCTTCAACTTCTCGAGAACCTCACTGGCAGGCGGCACATCCAACGTAAAGTCAATCACGGATCACAACACAGGACACCATAGGAAACGCACAGGTGCAATCTCGATCGCATTGATGGTATACTTGGTACTCTCCCTCGCAAACCGTTCTCGTGTATCCAATCAAACCCATCTTGGCCGCACTGCAGATTTCCTGGCCAAATTTGCCTGTCAAGATCGCACACACACCTTTGAGCGACCGTGCGACAGTACTGCAGGAAAACACAAAGACGTACCATATGGATAATCCCAGTAGCGTTAGACGTGTGGATGATTCGGAGCCAAACGTCTCAGATCAGCACATCAGATTCCGAAGTTGGACGTGGATGTAACTCGCGTGGAATTTGTGGCCAAGAACAAACACTGCAGCCCACCTCGTTTGATCTCGTCAACCACCTTTTGCGCAACTTCTGCACTAAAATTGTTCACAACGTTGGCACCGCGCGTTGAAAACAAGAGCGAATAGCTAAGGAAAGGGAGGTGAGGACCTAACCGAGGTCATGAGATCGGAGGGACTCGGACGTACATTTTAGCCTTTGCCTAGTCGACCTGCGTCAGTCTAACTCAGTCACAACGATTTTTGAAGCTTGAAGGACAATGCAAGTATTCGAGCGTGGGTTGTGCAAGTCAGTACGAAGGAGGAAGGAGCGACATTCCCGAATGATGCAGGTGCCAGTGGAACCGTGGAATGGATTTATAGGTTGGCCAGTGGCGTCGGTACGACAACAAATCGTTCAATTTATGTAACTTCGTCAACATAGGCAACTGACTCACTGGCACTCCATATTCAATCATCTCAATACCTCAAGTACTTGGTGTCGTTTCCTGCCTCGCTGTCTGGCCCGGGCCTGCTTGTCTCCTCGCTGTGGAATCACCATCAATTAACATTCACATGTTTCCCAATCCGAGTGTGAGCAGATGGCTATCCTGCTAGCTGATTTGTTTCCCAGTCCCATCGGACAGATTCCAGTGGGGGATTTCGGATCGTGTCATCACCCACATCCCAACTAATGCCAGGTGCAAATTGTTCTTCAAAGTCAAACCGTCGTCGTGACCGGCAGGCATTCACGACCTGTTTAGAACGACTTCCTGCGTCGCGCAGTGCCAACGTTATCATGAATGCAGGCACAAAAGTTGTTTGATGAGATTAGACGAGGTGGGTTCAAGTTTGTCATCTGTTGTGGATCGGCATGACCTGACCTTGTCGGAAGGTGTTGCCAATGTTATCGACTTTCGCTCCCTTGTTCCTGGCCATTTACTGTGCGCGCGATTCACGTCTCCCGACGCCGCGTCTTGCTTGGTGATCATCGGTTGTTTAGCAAGGGTGTCATAACACGTCCCGGTGATGGACGGTGGGACGGTCACACAACTTGAATGCGCATGGACATCATTAAGTGTATCACCATCGTCGTAGACAATGCGCATGCCAGTGCATCGCGGTATAAGGGGCGTATCTGTTCACTTGTTTGTCCGACCATTGCTTGAATCGCTGAATGATACCGAATGCACTCCCGCGGGAGGATCGCCTCAAGAACATGTCGAACACCAAGTCTGATCAAATCGTAGTGATACAACTCGAGTAGTTTTGCATTCATGGCACGTGTTTTTTACTCGCCACACCGTTTCGGTTGCTAATACATCTGCATGCTTGTGTAGTACGTGACACGCAACTTTGGCCGAGAAGATTAGAATGGGGCGCAAAGGATTCTATCAAATTCATCAAGGCGCTCGTGAGCCATCGCGCCGGTGCGTTTCTTTCGTTGTCCCGTCTGCGACATGTGTATTGACTGCGTTAGATCTTTTGATTTTCTAGGTTTCCTCATCCATATTCTAGGCTGATGGATCATGCCGCCAGATCCTTGCAAAATGGGAGGTCAGACGAGTTTAGTGATCATCGGTGCGCCAATGGTTGAACGTGGATTTATTGTTGCTAGCCTTTTTCGCCATACCGTTCGTCGCGGAGAGCTGGTGAGAGGTGTAACTTGGCAAGGGTGCAATGAATATGGGTCAAAGTCAAGTGTTCAGAACTCTGAGACGGTGAGTGCCACCTGTATGCATCATATTCTGATAACAGTATAGTGCAGAATTTCACAGGATTCGGTTGCTATGGGACTGATTTGGATGACACCTACCTATATAATGTCCTGCAAAGAATGAATGCATGGTACATGCTGGATTATCTAGGCAGTGTTGGGAGGATATGACTCAGCCTCAGGCTTGTTATTGGCTTCCATGATAAGCATATCTTTCGGGAACAGAAACTAATATTTGCTGTCAATACTGCCAGGCGGTGAATTCTCAAGGGAACAGTATGTGAACTCTGCTTTGACAAATCTTTATTCCTTGCTGTCAGAGCCATTGCTACTCTCTCCATTTCAATTCTTTTCTCATCTATTTGTCCTTTCCTGAAACAACTTGATGTTATGACTCTAATAAAGGAAGTGACCCTACTCAGTCACTGAAAATCAAGTTGTTTATGACTTATGAGCAACATATTATAATATCTCTTTAACTCACCTATCCTATGCTGAAGAATGACATTTATAACCATCTCAACCTTCTCCTCATTGCTGGATTCTTTGTACTGCTTGAAGATCTTCTTCATGGCTGATCTGACTTTGGATATATTTGCTGATAATTTGTACTTCTGAGTAGCAGATAGCACTGGCTGAGGATCATTTTGAATGAAAAGATTGAAGGAATGTTCCAGAATGATCAGTATGTCTACATGGAGTGACAAAGAAGTACAGTTTGTCAATAAAACCTTATTTTCTTGAAAGGACAACATACCAACACTATTTTCAATCATCTGCTTCCATGTGCCAACTCTAGCCTATTATTGTATTGTGAAATTAGCTGCCAATTGATTATGGTGAACTCACCATAATGCTTGGTTTTAGAATATCCAATTCACTTGTGTTGATAAGCAACTAAAAACAAATTGTCAATATGCAGGAGTAATGGACAGATTGGTAATACCTTATTCCCCCCCACAGTCTAATCATGATAAAAACCAAAACCATTAAGATATAGCATGAAGAAAATAGTTGTTCTAAACATATCAAAAATCATTAGCTCACCACTGGCAGCTACCATTTCAAAAACAATATGATCATAGAATTATGCAATATTCAGCATTGTTACTCTCAGGAACATCCCACAGTATAGAACTCACAGTCTATTGGAGAGGGGTAAGGATTAAATATGAAACACTGCTTCCAGCATTTCATAATACAGAACTCACACTTTTCTATTTCCAGGGCATGATGGTGAAACATAATAATTAGTATTGGCACTCTGACCACAATGTTACAAGTACAACTCACAGTCTGTTGTATCCAAACCAGTGTGAAGAATGCACAAGGAGCCATCAACATTGTAATATTTACCAACAATAAAAAATGTGCAACTGACATCCTATGATTTTAGGTTTCAAGTCACTATGTCATAGCAATTGTCATGATGAAAGATCCAACTCACAAACTATGGTCATCAGTAAACAAATCAGTGAGCCACATAGAATCTTAGTGTATTCAATAAGGAATTTATCTTACCGAAAAATGTGGAAACCATCTTGCAAGCCTTTGAGGCTCTATATTGCTCATATTGTGTACCGGAAGTGACGACAACCCATATAGCTTGTTGATAACATTCACCATGCTTTATTAGATGTAAGCATGATTACATGTGACTTTGGATCACTCACTCTTGAACTGCATAATGAATGCAAAGTGCTATGTTTGTTTCTTGGGCAGAGACGAGTAGCATTTGCAAAGAATCCTCATTCAGAGCTCTTGCTGTTTGCTCTAGCAGGATACCACACCCCTCATTAGAATTGTGCATCCCTTTCATCCATGTAAATTCCATAAACTGAACCATTTATCAGAAAGCACAATAAATACCTCCAATCCGAGCACTATATTTTGGTGCATAATTCAGTTGAGAGAGACGACCAGATATATTAGCATCTTCAAAAATTCTATCAATGAGCTCATGTGCCTTGGCTACCTTCTCCTCTCGTGGTAGCCTTTGATCATCACGTGCTAGTCTGCTCATGGCTACTGCCAATAATGCATCATATTTGGTGAACACCACAATAACAGGAACTGGACATGCCATAGTAAATTCTAGAAAACTGTAACAAAAACAAACTCACTATCTCTGGTATCACATTCATTAAAGAACATTTCCTCAGAACGTTGGATTGGTCGGTCAAGTTTGTCCATTGGGATACAGTACCTGTCCAACACATGCCATAATGGTCAGTCAATAGCCCACCACGTAGCTCTACATATTACCATATTGCATGAATACGTTTCTTGAGAAAAGGGGATCTTGCACGATCAGAAATGAACAGCCTCATGCGCTCAAATTCGTCTACACGCCCAGCTTCGAAACCCATTGAGTCATGAAAGACAAAATTATCGTTGCTCCGGAAAATCAACTCGTTCTCAATGTCGTGAATTCCGCGCTAACGTGGGTTGGTCATAACGTGTCTCATGCCAGATATACAGCAACACTACCCACCCCTGTCGACCCCTGGACTTGGCTCAGATCAATCTAGTTACATGGATTAGTGTCCCACCGATTGAATCATCCAGCCAGAATCATACCCGGTTGCCCTCTCCATCATAAGCCTCAGGATTTTCGGTAGTGTTACAGATCGCACGGAGGATGGTCGTCTTGCCAGCGTTCGCCCGCCCAAGGATGAGGACCCTGAAACGACCAAATGTCGCTCGGATATCTCTATAATCGCTTGCATTTTCTGTCGCCATCTCTAGAGAGAGCAGTGTGTTGGCGAAAAACTGTAGAAGTGGGAATCAAAGTGAGGGTCACGGTCGAGGGTGGGGGTGGGGGAAGAGGCCTATATCAAAGGAAGAAGCCGCATCGATCGATCGCCATCCGACGTCCGCTTCCGGTAGGTCCAGCGGGACACCGTCCGCACATATGTACTCGTTCTGATTTGGTACGGAGTTGTGCAGGATAGGTTAAATTTGACCGGCGTCTTCCGCAGGTCTAGGGCGACACATCAGAACGGTCTGGACTCGCGACACGCACTCACTCGGTCGTACCGGACTCCAAAAATGATGGGCGACACGTTGTTGTGACACGTGCATTTGTGCCCGCTGCATATAGAGTAAGTTCATCAAATGATCGAGGCTATCAACAATGCATACCATCCCGGCCAAACGTGAATGACATGTACCAGGAACAATGGACGACGGAACGAGGTTTGCACGTGGGCCAGCGCAAGAATGAGACAACCTTGACAACCTTGTTCTTCTTGCAGAGTTACGACTTCTGACCCAACGGTATCCATGTGCTCATCGTCATCTGCATAAAAGGTGTCGCGTCGACGCACTTTGGATGGGTGCGAGGGATGTCTGTCAACATGCGTTTGTATCGTGTGTATGGCAACTCACGCGATCTCACTACTACTTGCATAGCAAGCCCACGTTGGACGGCGAGCTCGAGTTCCATATCCTCACGTCCATTCGAGCCATTGCAGTGCGCGACATGCCACCGACGCGATGGGATGACGGGGAATGGAAAGGAAGTTCTTCTTGCGAAGCATCCTGGAAACAATGTTCAGTCGCTTTCCATATTCCTCAGCGCCGCAGAGATCTCACCGCAGCGACGGAGTCTTCCTGCTACCAAAAAAAATCCAACCTTTCGACATTGAATCAAAGGGCGTAGGCACCAGGAGCGGTAGTTTTTTGTTGGGAAGCAAGAGTTTACAAAGTGGAACAGAGTTTGGGTCAACTGAATCTTCAAGAAGCCGTTCTTGAAATTCCTGCGTCCACTTCAGAGGTGATTGTGGGCATACGCTCGCATCGGCCAAGCAGTGTGTATGCGTAGGGACTGAGAGCCTGGAAGGGAAAGGAAGGGAAAACGTGATGTACGGGGCGAAAAGGGCCGGAGGCTTTTCCGGCCCGGGGCTGGACCTGAACCTGTCCGACGGTCCGCGCTGTGTGAGAACGAAGCTTATATTTAGTAGAACCGCAGGTCCGGTGTACAACCCAAGTCCCTTTCGCAAGTCACCCACTGCTCGTGCGTCGCCTCATCAGCCCAGACTCGGGAGCCTCGTACATGAACCGATGCATACAGTTCCTACAACATACACGAAAGACGAAAAAGCATGGACACGTCGAACGCCAAGGAAAGGAAAGAGAAACCCGTCAACGAGTGCATAGACATGTGCGTGTATCGTGTATCGACGAGCATCAAGTATCAAGACAGCGTGTATAACAGGCAGGCAGAGACTAAGGTAAGGAAGGAGAGGAGTAGACGATGACGGACGAAGAAAAATACATGCGTAGCAGACGTGCGCGATCTGTACAGAAAAAGGCACAACACCTTGGACGAAGACGAAGAAGGGAAACAATACCAAGAGACAGAAACGAAACGCACGGATCTCAAGCCAGATACTTCTCATTCAGCGCATGCACCTCCCTCGCCAAGAATGGCCAGCTCAGCGCACGCCCCAACTCATCTCTCAGCCGCTTCTCGTCTCCGCCCGCCCGCTCCCTTGCCAATCGCACCTCCCAACCTAATAGATTGTACAACAATCGCATGTTGGGCTGGATTAACACCGACAATCGGCGACTTCGCACCACCAAGTACGCTTCGACGAGGCTCAACCCAAGGTGCTGCATCACGTACGCGATCGTCACCGTTGCGCTCCGCGAAACGCCTACCCGGCAGTGCACTAGTACACGGCCGCCTGCAAGGCGCGCCTTTTCGATCCAAGTACATATCGGATGTAGCTGTGGTTCGAGCGTGTCGATGCCGTCGTCGCAAACGCCCTTTATGTCCAGCACTTTGATCCTCCCTTCACGTTCTTCGATCCACAGCGACCCTCTATTTCCATGGCACTGCCCCGCACTGAATGCGAACGAAGCCACATTTGCGGGGCACGATTGCGAAGGGTCAAATGAAGAGGCAGCGGTAGGTGGTTGTGGCGGAGGAACGAGCGCGCATTCGCCAACGGAGACGACATGCGTGATGCCGAGTGCATGAAGCATATATACGTTCGACGCGTGATTCCTGCGTACATGCTTAGCACAGCACTCGTGGCACATGAAATCGACCTACAAGTTTCCAAGGTACAAGAATGGAAGCACACGACTCGGGAAACTTCCATCGAACCTCGCATCATCGAACCATGTCTGATGATCCGATATGAACGACGGCAACGTGTTTGCCCTCGGTCGCCTCGACAACTCCCTCGTTGGGTTCGGTACACAAGGGAGAGACGCAAAGGGCGCAGACGAACCATAATTGATAGTCGACGAGTGTGGTCGAAGCCCATTAATATTGCTCCTGGGAGTGGCAGGATAGTCACCTGCTAATGCAGGCATCCCGGAGAGTCCTCGCTGGACGTCTCCATACTGGTATCGTGAACGGAATGAAATATTCGCTACTCCCAGCCGAGCCTCGACTTTTTTCAACAAGGCTACCTCGGATTGATAAACGAAGAATGATCTGCGATTGGTAACCTACGCCCAAATAAGACAGTGGACAAGCGCAGAGTGATAGACGCTCACCTGCATCTCCAAATACGCCTCTGGTAAACTCAAACTTTTCACGGCCATCAATAGACAAAGCGCTGGTACTGAGGACTCCGTGTACCCATCACTTGAATATAGCAAGACTTTAAGCGGACGAGGTCGGTATGCTGGAGGCGCAGGCGCCGGGGTTGTTGTCTCGCTCGATTCGCCTTTTTCTGGGTATTCATCACTTGGGCTTTTGGGGGTAGGATTATGAGGCGTAATCGAGCCACTTCTGCTCTCGCTCGATTCTGTTATGATTGACGGCGCTGAGGGTAGCGTATGGGACTTTTGGGGTGCGGAGAGCGTTCCGTTACCACGTGTGCCTCCCACGATGGGGCCCAAGCTGGTCAAACATCCTAACCCTCCTGGTGTGACCATTCTCTCCAAAAACCTGATCACCGGAAGCAGCGCGTTCAGACCCGCAGCCGTTGCTTGTGGTGAACTTGGGAAGGGAAGATGAATGATAGCAGAAGGGTGTGGTGGTGGACGAGGTGGAATTGTCCCTAGATGCGGCCGAACACAGAGTGGGTTCGCTGTGAGTGTCGACAAAGCTAAACGAACGAAAAGGTCTGGTAGAACTAACCTTGCTGCCCCCAATGCCGATGCCACCCATCGACCCATTCCACCTCCATCATTCGCACGTGTTCCTCCGCAGCCCGTAGGTGAGCAGCAGACGGAAGGGGCGCGTGTTCATGGCATTCGATGCAGATATCAAAACCGAGACCATATGAGGGATCGTTTGTATACGTATGAAACGGAGAAGGCCGTTCGGACTCATGGGAGATACAAGGATCCGCAAACGGATTCATGTATGGAGACCCATTTGGATGAGCCATAAAACTGATATCGAGAGGTGGTCGTGTGTGTTCCCTTCGTCTCAAAGGGGGGTTCCACAACGGAACGTCGTTTGCGTTCCCAAGGAATACTTGACCGGCGTTCGGATCCCAGAAGGTCGCTGTCGTGCTACCAGAAGCTTCCTCCTACGAAACTCCGCATGAGAAGAGCAACGAGGGCGATGTATTGCGTACCGTTTGCGTAGCTCTGCCGTCACTGTCCCACACAGTCAATATTTCGGAAGCGCGTGTCAGATCGCGCATCTCGTCCCTCTCGCGTTGAGCAAAGTCGATCGTGTTTGCACGCTTGCATCTATGTATGCGAGTATTCATGTTTGCGGGTGGGTGGTCGAGCGAAGCAACACGACCCGTGCTGTGTTTCAGTGTTGTAGACGAGTGCTTAGCTTGCTCTGCCGCCAACTTTGCCTCGATTTCGAGTTCGCCGACAAGTCGTCCGTCAGTCGCCTCGGTGAGGCCATGCCCATGCGTCATGCCACCAGCAAGGGCACAACACATGCTCCCTGTTCGCGTCGGGACAGTCTGCTCGCAGTCGCCTGCGCATTTTCCATCCTTCCTGACGAGGAGCCAGGGAAGATCGCGCTCTAATTTCTCCGCGTTGGCATCGAGAACATAAACACCGTACTTGAGGAAGCCCTCGGCGGTTGAGTGTGGATCTTGTCCATCCTGGTGGTCTGGATCATATTGAAAACCAGCTTGAACCCATCTCTCCATTCGATCGCGCCTCTTGTTCTCGACCGCCTTTTTGAACCGAGCTGCGACTCTGAGGGTGGCAGAGGTGGGACCCTTTGGAGAATATACGACGATATCTGATACGGAAACATAAAGCGGCTGCTTGGAGTTGGCGCGTTGTGATTGGACGGGAAGAAAGGACTTACGAGCTGTATGCCGAAATTGCGTAAACTGATTCCGTCAGGGACTTTGACGGGCTTGAACTCCCAATCGATCTCCAACGCCGCTGTTTCTCCACTATTCCAAGTGTGGAAATCGTAGGCACGCGGGGGAGCACAGGGTTGGATGAGCTGAGAGGGAAAAAACGTGCAGGTCAAGATGGGAGGCCTTTTGGGGGGCTTTTGGCTTATGACCGCAGTTGCTGAAACACTAGTCAACGGGGATCACGGGACGGAAACACGAGGTGACATACTCGAAGTAGATTGGACTGGCGAGACCTCGGACGCGGAAGGGTCGAGTGGACTTGGGCATGTGGGGCTAGTTGGTGAAGGGGAAAGGAGGGAGGTAGCGCTCGTCGATCGCGAGTGGGAGTTGGAGGAGGAGGAAGCATCTGTGGAAGAGTCGGAAGAGGATGTAGACGAGTGACGGCGGTCGTTGTGCGGACGGGAAGTGGTGTAGACGATATTGAGAGGTGCGCTCGGAAAGGGGACCGAGATCTTGGTGTTTGTGTTTGAGTCTGCGGTGGATATGCGGAGGGTGGTCGGATGCATGAAGGAGGGAGTGGGGTCTATATCCATATCCATGGGGGTGTCCTGGTCGGGGGCACTCATATCGACGTCGGGGTCTTCCTCTGAAAAGTCGTCCGAGTCGGTATCGTACTCGGCGTCTTCGGAGATTGGGGACGGGGGCGCGTCGAGGTCGTCGTCGCAGAGGACCCATATGAGACCCCTGTAGCGGGGCGGGCGCACGACGCGGCCGGTGGAGTCACGGAGCATGGCAGTGGGGTGGAGGGGCTTGTCTGGTGGTGCTGGGGAGGCAAAGAACATGCACTGAGCGGCGTTGTCGCCCTCTAGTCCGTGCAAAAAGGGAAAGAGGACGGAGTCGGGTGGGTGTGCGGTGATGTGTTCGAGATGCATGCGGGCGAACTCGTCTGTGGGGAGGAGCGGAAAGTGAGCGGCGTGTTTGAGTTTGGAAGTGTCTTTAGGTGGAACGACGCCATAAGAATTAGAATTCAGTGCCATCGTCGTCGTCGTCGACGTTCGTAGAGAAAGAGCGAAGAAATTCGTGATAAGACCTTGGTACAAATAGCCGGCAGACCCCGGACACCATAGATCTCAAGATCGATCACTCGTTTCACTCCCCGCGTCATGTGACATGTTCCAGACACCACAGCACGTGACTTATCACCCCGCAATTTTTGCAAATTCAGTCCACTTTTCCCACCCCGTTGGCTCGGTGCCGCGATCCCGATCTCCTGTCTCGTCACAGCCACCGACTCCAAACACTCCGATCACCGCCACCGCTCATCCGCTCCCTCAGCACGCCCAGTCTCGACCGATACTCGTCCACGCCGATATACGCCCCGCACACCCGTCGCTTTCCCTCGAACGCAGACCGTCCATGCAGCACCCGGTGATTGTCTACGCTCAGCACAGTACCAGGAGTCAGCTGCACCCAGTACTCGGAGTCGGCACTCGTCAACAGCCCGTACCATGCCCTGATCGCGTCGTACCTGCCAGCAAAGTCAGCCCGCGTTCTCGCTCGCACCCCACCGCTTACCAGCACTCGACAAGCCCTGCGTCCAGGTGGTCCATCACGCTCCGGTCGTCGTTGTTCCACCGCACTTGCACGAGCTCCCCACTCACAGGATCGTGTCGCAGCGGCGGGTACCCGTTTGGAGGGCTCGGAACGTATAGCATGTTTTCTTCCCCAGCGGCATGCGCAGGGATAGGAATCCGCGACAGCAGCTCGAAAGCGTCAGGATCGAGTTCCTTCAGCAACGAGGCAACATAGAAGCCATCTACAAGCAACGTGGCACCACCAGAACCCCCAGTATGGGAAAGAAGATGAAAGAGTTGCAGTCCACATGGGTCCGTCTGTTCCGCACGTCAACACTTCAGCCAGCCTGCGCTCCCCGGATATAACGTGGCACGAACAAAGTAGGTATTGTCAGTGTGCGCTCCGAGCGCCATCGTGGTATATGCAGTGTCCCCTCTTGAATTGTCTGCCGTAAACTCCCAAAACTTGCCATCTGCAATTATCTTGTCCAGCACTCGCATGCCGGGAAAGGAAGGCCGCTGTACTTACACTGCGTCTCACGGATGAATCCAATCCGCTTCGACAGCTCTTCTGTCGCTTCGGGAGTCGCAGGAACACCAGAAACTAGGCAAAACCCGAAACGATCCTTCCGAATCTGGGTCAGCTCCGCGTTCGCCGTCTTCCCATGTTCATACCCACTATGTTGGATAACCACTTGAACAATCCCTGATCCCTATCGTCCATTGCGTCCGCATACGACACCATCGGGGGTGACTTGGCAATCTTGGCCCCCCATAACGCCTTCCTAAGCTCTCCGTCAGACACTCGCGCCATGTTGAGGGTAGGGAACCACAAACTCGCTGAAGCTGGACGATGACCTGACTGGTGGGTCGTATGTATGTGCCTTTAACCAGGACCACGGATAGAACGAGGAGTGATGCTCAGCATCGTATGCAGGCCCTACATCGATCACTTTGTGAGACTGTCTCGCCGCATTCGTATCAAGGTGAACACACAGACGACTTCCAGGCCCTCGGCCGAAGCCTGCACGTGATGTGGTTTGATATCCCGAGGGATCTAGACCGCAAAGATAAGATGATCTGAAGCAATCCCGATAACAACCCACCTCGGACGTGTTGCGCAGTCTCTGTTTCGTGATGGGGTGAAAACAACTCGAACACCGACAGTGATCATGCAGCCATATGTGATGGCTGTCATAAGCGTGTGAGGTAAACTTATCTATCGGGTTGTGACACGACATGAAACGGTGAGACATACAATCGAGACCAGTTCTGGGGCGTCCACAGTATGGAAATCTTGCGATCGTCTGCATTGGCGACGGGTAGGTCGGTCGTGGGATATCGATCTGGTCTGAACCCGAGTTGGTCTGAAGGAACGGCTACTTTGGCTGCGGTAGTGACAATTTCAGGTGCTCCCTTGGAGGAGCTATCGTGGTACTTGGCCGGACCGCTGCGTGGGTCGAGTTTGCTGGTGCCAAGGGCGCGCTAATTCACATCATGGATGGAATGAGCAGGAACATGAGATCAGGGTGGCACCAACTGGAACATACCGTTTGGCCATACTTTTCAAAAAACGTTGACCTCAAGCTGTAAAGGTATCTTTGAGCACTGTGCCTCAAAGGGGTCCGAGAGCTACAGAACATCATCGACTATGGCGGCGAGCTGAAGGAGCAGATAGATTACCCAAATTGGAAATCGGAGTTTAAATTCAAGACCCTGTGTCGGATCCTTGCGAAATTATTTAATTTAGTTCAATTGCTGTTTACATAAGCAACGTCGAGACCCTGAGGACCCCGGAAGACACTCCAAACTGGCGGTGCAAAGTACAGAGTTTGCAAACTCAAAATAATGTCTGATCGCTACCACGACGAGGCGGTGCAGACCATGGCTAAATTACTTTTGAACACGTCGTCCTCCTTCCCTGTCCGCCCATTCCCATCGATGACGACAACCTGTTGCATCATGGCCGGCAAAGTCAAAGGCATTGTTTTCCATGTCCCTAGTCAGGGTCAGATCCATCCGGCTGGCAGGGACGAACAGGATCCTAGTAGTGTGGTATTCCGGAACAGTTCCGTGTCGAGGCTTCCTGGCGTAAGTATCATTCTGCAACGTGATGAACTAAACGAATAACGTTAGGTCATCGGTCGAGGCCGCTTCTTGGAACCCCCGTCCGAATATCTCACATGGGATGCACGATGACTCAGCGCAGCGCCATCCTGGAAGTGATACTTGGACTCCCCTTGTCGACTCGACTCGCCAAACCCAGACACAGATCAGTGTGGCATGATCATCAAAAGCCGTTCGTGATCATTGTTCAAGCTTCAAGGAATAGGGTGGAACATTGAAACAACTTCAAGTCCGACTTCACCTCTCGTCCGAAGAATGTACATCTACACATGCGTCCTTCGACCTGGCGCGTTCGACTCATCAAAACATTCCCCCTGTCACCACGCCTACAGCGATGCCGTGAACGCAACCATATGGTGGAATACATTTGCTGCGATCGCAAGAAATTGCCGATCGGAACATGTTTCAGGGCAGACTGAGCAAGATATGTAGTCGGGGGTGGCAGGCGCGATCTCGGCTGATCTGAGCAAATGGACCAGGTCAAGCCGTCACGGCTATGGTGCGTCGAAGCATATTCAGATTCGCGAAAGCAATGACGGCCCATCTGATTCGGTGCCTTTGTCGTTGAACGCATAGGCCCCGTGACGAGCGGCTTGTCGCTGCATAACCAGTCACCTCCGCGGGGGTACTAAGCGGAGTTCAAACAACACTTGGAGTAAGCTAGTGGAGCCATTATCAGATAGGCGTTCGTTCACCGTTTTCTTTTGCTTTATCCAGCAAGGCATATCATGACTGAAGTTATTTGCGGAAAATGAGAACAGCTCTACGCGAAATCTCGTCTCTCAGATCTATCGGACGGAACGCGGGGACAGTACTCGTCGAGTCGATGATAGATTATCATGATGATGTGATTATAACGCAACATGTTGAAGCTCGTGTCTCGAGTGGTGACAGGTGGTCTATCATGATCATGATTGCGGCACGTGGGTGCAATGCTAATCGAGACGGTATAGCGACTTGATACTGATACTTGACGGGGTCCAGGCCATCCTTGAAGCAAATCTGCAAAGACGTCAGGCTCGATATCAATACATATCCTGGACCTTGTCCGACAGATCCGGGCGTAGAAAGCCACACGATTTGCGTTTGAGCTTGCTCCAAGTACCCCCCACCTTTGCCCTTGCGATTCGGATGCAGCCAAATCTCGTTATACGTAACTTATCGGAAACGTCAATTTCCCGGGAGTATTCGCTAGCGTGCAAGATCTATCGCGCAGCAGTCATGCGGGCACCTGGTGGAGTTAACGTTGATGAATCGATGTCAGACTGGGGTCGAGACGTCCGACGGCGTTTGACTCATATCTCTGATACCTAACTTACATTCTCGGTGACCCCCTCCCACGACAGCCATTTATAGCTGCACAAGGGCTGTGAATCCCCTCGATCGTTCGATCAGAACGAGAACCATATACATCAATTATGTAAATCTGATTGCGGAAGAAGAATCGAGTCACGGCTCGCCGCCGCTGCTTCGCAACGTCGACGTCGAAGATCGAACCTCTTTGGACACGCCGTCGTCCTTACCGCACTTTTGTTCCATTGTCTCACATGCAACCAACCAACCTGCGTTACTGTCTCCCCCCATCGCTGTTCTGTTCGCGTTGAACGTGGGACCTGGAACCAATGCTTGCCCCCGTACACGGGCAAGGAATATCACGCCATCGCGAACAGCATCTACTCGCCCAGGATGGCCGACGTGTAATTAATCGTCGCAACCTGCGGATTACGGGTTGATCGGGAAATACAGGACGACGGATATGAGAAGCACGAACGCGACTACGACCCTCCACGCGATAGCACGGTCAGTTAGGTCGTTGCCCGGCACGGAACGCAGAACGAGCGCTGCTCGCCAATATCCCGAGCGAAAATGGACCCGCTTTTTCTCACACACGAACCTCGATACAATCGACAACACTCCCGCCGTCGCTGAAATCGTAAACACGACGCCGATCGCCACAGAGCCCAAAAACGCTAACAGTCCAATGAGGAACCGCACTGTGTTGACGGGAGTGCCCATTTATGCATTCATTCGGTAGAGAACGTTCGACGGGAGAAGAGCGCCGTCACGACCTGGCAAATGCAAACATTTGGCGAGAGGCCGCAAGGACTGCGCAGGAGCCCATCACGTATCTGAGAGTAGTGTGAGGAAGGCGAAACGAGCAGAAGTGGATGACCTACTAGACTATGATGACGAACGAGTATATTACTAGCGTTCCATGACGGTCCAAACAAATTCAGGAACATCTGGGCCACAGGCTGGCTTACAAGGGTGTCAAGCACGTCTAAAAGGTCTAACCCTATGCAGAGTGCCAGTACCAGGTTTATGACTGATGTTCACATGAATACCCCTGCAATGCAGCACTGGCATGACACCTTTGAAATGCAAGAGGTTTCGCCAAACTGGGAATGAATCGACTCTGACAGAAAAGTGAGAATGGATCAATTGGGCACTAAAGCCATCATGTCGTGTTACTCACTGACTCTCAAGTTGGTTGGTCATCGAAACTTGCTGCTTCCTCTGGGTCCGAATGTGCGACTAACAGGAAAACACTCTGTTGCAAGTTAATATCGTTAGGATTGAAGCCGGTTAGCTAGTAGAGTAACACAGACCAAGGGTTTTGAGGATCGCTTCGCCCTCTGACTTGCTTCGCTGATACTCGGCAAGCGCATTCTTCGCCTAATCTGCAGTACGTAGTGGGAATGTCTTGATAGATCGGATAATTCCTCGAGAGGTGCAAGACACAGGACAAGGGCAATGATTTACCCAAGCTTTGTACCACGAAGTAGACACATCATACACCTAGGAATCAAAATTATCAGTACTAGGCTATGTGACAGTGGCTGCAAACCCGCCCATTCATAATATAACATACAGTTCTTTGTAGTCGGCAGATAGAATAAGAATAAGGGAAATAGTCGTCTCATTAGTATCTTATGATACATAGCATTCATGGCAATACCCGACCTTCGAGTATTCTGCGAGTTTGCTGAGGATGTGAAGAAAGGATTCGTGCCATATAACACACTTGCGTGTATGAAATTTTTCCTTCGTCTTTAGCAGGCTCAGGAACCTGCGGGGAAAATTTTGTATTATGAAAATCGCTGTTCAGACAAGTATTGAAATTCGAGTGCTAACTTACGACAGGGAGTCAGCGTACAACACAACCACCACCGAATCGCTTTCCATTCCTGATGTCGACTGGTAGGTTTGCACAACGGGCGACCACGGGATACCCATTGACAGTATCGTGGGAGGAGAGGCATGTTCGATCCGCATAGAGGATTAATGCGAAGGGGACAGCGTTATCAGCAACAGTGGGTATTTGGGGCTGATACAAACAGTTAATTAATAATGATCAAGATCATAATCCCAGCAGGTAGATCATACTTGGATATCCCACCAATGATCGCCTGTCCAAGGTTAGAACCTCTTGTATTCATGTCCAGTATATTTGAAAA
The DNA here is from genome assembly GCA_038091395.1 of Leccinum rimulosum. Taxonomy (NCBI): domain Eukaryota; kingdom Fungi; phylum Basidiomycota; class Agaricomycetes; order Boletales; family Boletaceae; genus Leccinum; species Leccinum rimulosum. Next base: position 18,875 of record JBBPOJ010000613.1, read on the forward strand.
GACGTTGAGCATCCCATACAAGATGCGGCGCAAGGAGGGGACTGGACAAAGGGCCGAGTGCCCAATTCCATAATGAGCGGGCGTAGACTGGAAATATTCTCTCCTCCCCCTGGTAGGGAGCAGCCACTTCATGTCGAACAAATCAAATGTAAAGCTTATTTTAACTCTGTTTTAAGACTCAGGCATCCGGTCGCCAGGAATACAAGGAACTCACTGGCGTCGCTTGCATGGAAGCATGGCTGCATGATCCCATGCACGTTGAAGGTCATTCTCGTTTCGTAGCGTGACCTTCGTCTCGCCTTGAGAAACATGCGAGATAATGATCAGTGGGGAATTGACTCGGATTTGCGAGCCATTGAGACCTGCCCGCAGAGCAATTTCTGCAAATGTATGGTCGCCCTCTTCGACAAACGGGCGCCACGGCTGACTATCAGCGGCCAGTTCAGCTACGTCTCTCAGACCGAACAATTATTGCTGCTGGAAAAGGGGCGGATGATGAGTGCGCGGATGGAATTCGGTTTTGAAGTCGGTGGGCTGTCCGGGAGACACAGATCTGCGACTCCGGTCGCTGCCCATGATGTCCAATCCGGCGCCGTTATCTAGAATGTCTCGTAGTCAGCAATCGTTTCATAGTACATGGTATATGTAGTTATATATGTGCTCACTTGGCTCTTGCATGGTCTGGTCAATGGAACCCTCGTGTTCAAGCAGTGGTACATAGTAAGGGATGGGTCCGGGGGATGAGCGAGCAGCGTCAGCGAATGTAACTACCAAGGTTCGAGCGTCAGTACTATGTAACTGTATGAACAAGTAGAGCAACCTACGAGAAAATTCGTTATTCGTTTGGACTTGGCCTCGAAGGGCCAGCTTCTGCGCCGGAATGCGCGTAGTAAAAAATAATGCGGCCGGCTGCGCCCCACGGTGACTCTTTGAATGGTCAAAAATGAGTTAGCTAGGATTCCAATCAAACGAAAAGTCTGAATCACCCCGTGCAGCGCCTGGATTATCGATCACATTAGAAGAGGTGATTTAGATCATGTTTATTCCGTTTCGAAGCTCAGAAACGTCTTCCGTGGTTCATTGATATGATATCGATATCAGGAGCTTTGCATACGAAGGTAAGTACAAACACAACGTGCACGCCAGTGCCAGTGGTTATCATCTGGCCAGACACAGAAAAGACCAAACAACAGACTCTACAAGGTGACGATACGGTTTAAAACCCATCTAAAGTCTACATACGTGCAAGGGACTCGTATGGATAGCTATAGTTTCATGCGACAAATAAATCCAAAAGGTAAGAAACAGGCTGGTTCGACTGATGTGAATTCATGTGCGTTCGGGAAAACATCAACATTTTGTATCGCCTCTGCATCAAAAAGATATATCGTAGGGATCAACTCTCCTGATACATCTGGGCTGTGGCCGAATCCAGTCGTCCGGGTCAGGCTTGAAGGTGCTCCACATGTCTTCGGCAAGGCTCTCCAAGACCATAGTTCGCAAGTCGGAACTGGTCATTCTCTCTGGATCTGGATGCGGCGGGCCATCGGGAGGGGGTCCGGGATCAGGGGAGGGGTAAGGTGGCTTGGGACCTCGGCCGCGGCGAGGGAAGCCGATAGGCCACGTAGGCAGCCAGCACATCTCCTGTAAATCCAGACATACATTCATATAAGCCACTTTACAACGTCCAGACGTGATCGCGCGACAGAACGGACCTCGAAACCACAACCAGGATCGCACTTGACCCACAGGCTCCAGTCAAGCCACGCCATCAGCCGGTCCAAGTCCTCTTCCCATGCATTCCAAAGGTTCGTCACCTCATTAATGTTTGGAGATTCCTTTGTGTTAAGCGATGGGTCGAGACCCACGCAAACGCCAGCCGCCCACATCTTCGTTATGACGCGGCAAATCTCTCGGGTGGTCCCCTGCACAGCCTGAAGAAGTAAATGTTCCGAATCTGTCATAGAGTCTAATTCGGATTCCAAGGAGTGCGTGTGCGTCGTAGCGCAGAGCTGGAATATCGGATTTGCCCACTGTGGATCAGCCTTATCTGATGAATTGGTTGGTGTTGCCATGAAAAGGAGGTAGGGTGTCAACATGATTCGAAGCTGAATTTGAACTTTCATAGCGGTATTGATAATTTCGTCTGGGTTTGTCGTCAAAGAGTTCAGGAGATGCCGGGTGAGTTTAAGCCGTTGGGCGTATCGGTCGACTATGACTTGAACGAGAGTTCGCCAGTCAATCCCGCTAGACAGACCCGTAGGTCTGCTCAAAACCGTCTCCACCCTCGACTTTATGGCCGATAGATTCTCGCTTGATACATTTTGCACGCGATGGTCCCACCTTTCCTGACCGGCCCGAATGTCGACTAGTGAAGGTGCAAGTTGGGTGTCATAGAACGAGACCAGCCCTGCCAGGTCCAACTGAACGCGCGTTTCTCCTGGGAAGTAATTGTGCCAAAATCCGGCGTTTATGGATTCAAAGAGGACAGGTGACGCTTTTCGAGCCATCCTCAGTATCCCTTAATAGATGAATTTTAGCGGACCACTTACTTTTATCAAAAGCATTTCCAGCCGTCAAGTGCGAAAACGAAACCACGCTGACACCAGAGGTAAAGTTGCAAAGCATGACCTCACTAAAGACGTTTAACTCGGAGGGTCCAGCTACTGTCAGAATGATCACTCACAAATCCATCTCCATCCTGTAGCGGGTTCAGCGAGTGAAGGGGTAGTATAAGCGGGGATTTACCTTACAAAGCCATCCACCAGCACGCCGAAGCTATTTCCCCAATCACAAAGGTCTTGAATCCTCTGCATTTCATCCCCCATGACAGGGCCACTGCCAGAGCCCGGTTTTCCCCATGCCAAAAGGTCCTGTGTATCCATTGAGCCGTACGGCATCTTGGCGGCACTGTTACCATCGAAGTAGACGATCTTGAGGGGCCTGGTGGTCGCGAGCGTGAGTTGCCAGCATCCTTGTTGGAAACGCATCTGTCGGTCCCGGCAGAAGAGATACGAATGTTCGGGATCTGTAGCCACCCATTCAGGACCGGGTGGCGGCTCATTGCTGCTTGTCCCATGGTATAGCAGTGTTCCCTTCGGAATGGTTCCCGGTACAATGTTGTGACCTGGAAGTGGATGTATGTTCAAAGGGAAACTAGATGAATGCAGAGACTGCTTACCGTTTCTCATGCGTGTGTTGGGCCAGTGTTGAAGTAGGGAGTATACGGTCTCGAAAACGAGATGATCAGTTACGTTAGGGTTCGGGGGTGTGTTCAGGTTCCATTCTGCGAGGTCATCCTGTCTGAAATTGGTTGTCAGTGGTACTTGTATATCGAACGCGGGGGCGAGAAGTGCCGCGAGCAGGCAGAAGAGAGCTGCTCGCAGCATTACGGAAGACCAGGAGAGTGGTCACGCGGCGTCGGGGGTATATATACACGCTATCATGTTCTGCTGCGGAATCGATAAGCTATAGTTCGAGTGGTAGACGGAGTACTCCGTTATAGCAACTGTCAAGTCATTGCCGATTGGTTTCACTTCGAAGTCGGTGCGTCGCGGCTGAGTCAATAACTCCATCAAGGGTAATAAGTATCCACATCAAAGCTCTTTCCCCATTTACAAACCTTGCATTTTCCTCCATCATCCATCCATACCAAAAAGATCTTATGTATCCGCAACCGCAAAAGTCTCTGTTCGCAACATGGCGTTAGACTGGGGACTTGTTGGTCATGTAGTAGTTGTATGTATTTTTATGTTCAGTATCTGTAGCCTCTGCCCATCCTGGTAGAGCAGTACTAGTGTTCCCTTCTGCAGAATGGTTCTCGGTATGATGTTGTGACCTAGAAGATTATAGGGAAACTAGATGGCGGCAGGGACTTGGGACTGCTTGCGTACCCTTTCTCACATCGTACTAAGGTTGCGGTCGAAATTGATTTGAATTTGATTTGAGCCTCGAATTGGTGGAATTTCAAGAATTTGTGCGGTCTCCTAGTCCAGGATTCCAGGAAACACTCTAAAGAATTTAGTGGCTGACGCCTTGCACGTAACCTAGAAGCGACGGAACACCCCTCGAATACCACTAGAAACATGACTTTATGTCGAATCAACCCTCGACAACGAAACACTCAAATATCCATTCCCCCGGACCTCTCGCTCATCAAGGTGAACTATCTTCATTCCAATTTCTGACTTCAAGTTTCATCGAGTTCACGTTAAATGCTGGTCCCTGGAACCAATGCACAGCTCCGTACACAGGCATGTAATACCACCCCACTGCCAGTAACAACACCCCACCCAAGACGAGCGACGAGTAGTTCATCGACG
>JBBPOJ010000614.1:0-23194 GCA_038091395.1 Leccinum rimulosum
ACGGAAGATCGGTATGGAATGTGCGTGTTTTCCTCACGACCGCGAAACCATGTTTATATCGAATGACGCCAGATTCGACGCCTGGATTCGATACGTGGACAATTACGAGGGAAGCGATCTGTCGTACTTGAATCCGCAGGGCATCATCCCTGCAGCTGCCGTCATCAAAAAGGACGTCAAGAGGAGACCAAAGCCGTTCAGGGAAAGCAAGCGGTTCGACGTCACCCACATCAAAGACGCTCCGCCACCGGAAGAGGAGAGCGAATCAGAGGAAGAGAGCATGAGCAAGTCTGCACTGGAAGACACGGAGGGATGAGATGCCGGGGTACTGTTTTTTTAGATTATACATATACTGGTCCGCTGCATGCAACTATGATTCACGACTGGAACTTGCGCATCGTTTGAATTTCATCGAGGAGAGCCTGTAACCGATCGTCGTCGATCTTGACGAGACTGTCGACGATGCGGTGATGGCGATCGAGATGAGAGATTCGAGCGATCCCCCTTCAGGTATCATGGAACGTACCTCGGTATGACGCTCTTGGCTTCTTCTGCCGTCGCCGGACACAAGTTGGCGATTTGGGCTGTCTCGAACTGGGTCAACGCCGGCTCGCGACGTAATGTCCTGTACGTTCAAAAAGGCGTCGGTCCGCGTTGAGAGAAAGAGGAACAAAACAAAAAACACATACTCGCGAACGGCGCTGGCCGAGTCTGTCGTACTAAACTTGGCAAACGTCTTGACGTACTCGAGCGTCTTGTTGTAGACACTGTTCAAGAAGAAGAATCGGTACAAACACCCCTTCAAAAAAAAAAGCATAGGACGCACGCAGTGTCGGGCGCATCCTTGTCTCTGTTTTCGAGCAAATACTTGACCTCGGAGATGAGCAGGCAACCCGCGTTGTTGAACTCTGCAAACAGGAACGTAACGTTCGGACGACTGCCAGTTCCCTGACATCCGATACCACGCACCAGACCCAAGTTTCAGCGCCGAGGCATCCTCTTCTTCTGCATGTGTCCTGTGGCGCAAACGCGTCGTCATGATCAAGAAACTTGTTTGGCAAGAGCTTTCGAAACAAACAAACACACGACGTCGCCGTGTGTCTCAACAAAATTTGTTTATATTATATGTTTACAGACATTTTATGTGTATGTATATATCTAGTCGTAATGAACAAAGTTCGATCCTCGCGTGTTACAAGCCACAAAATTAAACTGCATTGAAACGCTGCTCATACGACCGTCTCCGTGACGCTGCTGTTTCATATGAAAACATGGCGTTTAAACGTTTGGCAAACGTCGCACAACGGTCAAGCTCTTACCAGAGTCTATCATGTGGCCAACGCCACCGGCACAGCACCGTTGGCTGCGCTCGAAGGACCGTCATTGTCCTTGTCCTCAACCGACAGCAACGCAACTCTGTCGACCAATATCGCGTTGGCGACAACCTCGCCACGCAATCGTTCCTTGTCTTGGTCGACTCTGTCCTGTGGGATCGGACTACGATTCGGCGCCATACCACCAGGCCTCCAGACACCTTTGGGCCCCGGATTCTCATGAATCCCTTTCGCGGCACCCTCCACCTCGTCCGGCCTGCTGGTCGTGGCACCCGCGAGAAGACTAGGATGATTCACAAGCGCACTTCCCATCGCGTTCCCTCCTGGCATGAGTATGGAGCGAGCAGATGACGAGTTGTTCCATACTCCCGCGGGCGGTATACGTTTTTCTGCCGCAGCATTCACCGTGAGCGGTGGGAAGTCCGTCGATTGAAGTGGCGGCGGAACTTGCTGCGCCCGTTGTCCATTATTGCAGGCAGGGGACATGGTTCGAGAGTTGGTAGAATGTTCATGATGTCGATGAGTAGAATGCAAAGTAGGCTGTGGCTTAAGACCAACAGCCCAATCAGGTCTTGCGGGGAGTGGGTGTTGTGATGATGTCGACGTATACGTCCTTCGTGAGGACGAAGACGTGGAGGATGACTATAAAAAAGACGGTCAGTTAACCGTAAAAATACGAAGGGATGGGAGGAAACCGTGAGGGACGACTCACGGCTGGAGACGACGCCTCGTCACTGGCTGGTGTTCTAGCACCAACATTTTTATTCGTGTTGCCAGCATGTCTCCTTACCGTCGAGCTTAAACGCGGTCCCACAACCTCACCAACCCCGCTGGGTCTGCTAGCATTACCGTTGACTCCAAATCCACCCATACCTATACCAGGACCGTAACTCCACGCGCTCCGAGCAGGCGGAGCGCCTCTGGGCTTTGGTCCCATCGGAGGAGATTGCTGACCGATGACCCCGTTGTAGGGTCGGTTGGCGCCGTATGGGTCGTGTGCAGTATTGTATTCAGGGGAGTAATGTACTGGATTCTGAGCCGGGGAGGGAGACGGTTGCATGGGATGCAACGGAGGGGAAGGGTAATAAGGCATCGGATAGGGTCCATAAGGAGGGGCGGGCGGCGTGTAACTCGAATATTGGGAAGCAGGGGGAGCGATGGGAGGAGTGGGGGCATGTATCTGTCGGTGCTGGGTAGGAGGGTGAGTAGGTGGTGGCGAATGCCAAGGATAAGGAACGTAAACGCCCTGATGCTGATGTGGTTGTTGAGATGAGTAAACGTCTGCCTGATTAGAAGGGCTACCAGAATCTGCATTCTGAAGGGAGTTCTGAGGGTGAGGGTAGGGGTATGCGTAGTAATGATAGGGAGGGATGTAATTCGGCGCAGGGGGAGTTGGTTGTGGGTATGCATAAATGTATGGGTTACCATAACCAGGAGCCTGAACTGGAGCCTGTGAAAGATCGTAAGGCACAAAGGCCGGCGAGGGCTCATACAGCGTGGGGTATTTGAAAGATGACGGAGATGGGGCTCTCGAATCACGAGAGCTGTTTGAACCGTTGAAGCTTGGCCCAGTGGAGCGGAGACTCCTCGATGACGAACCATTGGAGCGGCGGCCATCCTTTTTGTCACGTACGACGGGACCAGACCACTCGCTTTCCGTAGTGGGGGAGCTCACCGAATCGTCTATGTCGCCCGCGCTGCTTGTTTCACCTGCGCTCGTCACTGAACCCGATGTGAGACTGAGAGTGGAAGAGCTTGCACTGAGGTCCTTTTCCTTCTTCTCGTCAAAGCCCATGAATATCCTAGACCGAGCCTCGTTATAAGCAGCCTCTCGTTCGGCGATGGTCTTGTGCTTCTTGCTGCTCCCAGTGGCATTACTCCGCCCACCAAGGCTCCCAGTTTCGGACGGTTCTGGATCGGAGAGCTCGGCATCCTCACCGGCCACAGAGCCAGCTTGCGAATGGGTTTTGGGGCGCTGGCGGTCTGTGGGCGTTCGACGCATGATTTTAAAAGTGGGCTGCATGGGTGACTGGGCGGGGACGAGCTCTGCGATGCGGCGAGCAGGTCTAGAGACATGCGTGTGAGTGGTTCGAGGACCGCTGGGTCGGAAGGGCGCACGACTCACATTCTGCTCTCCAGTGCAAGTCCTACGCTGATGACTTTGGTGATGGGGTCAGTTTCTGGCGCCAGCTTATAATATGAGGAACATCTGTGCACGAGAAGTCTTTGATAAGAGGTGTTTGGCATCAGATCAATGCAGGGCCTGTAGAATTGATGTCGTCAGTGAACACTGAAACATGGCGCGCAACGCCGTCCCACGGTCGCGAGAGACACATCCGTAGCGGAAAGAGATAGGGAGGACAAACCTGCGATCGTTGATTAAACATTCCATCTGCTCGCCGAGCTTCAGGACGTATATCCTATCTTTACTTTTGAGGGCCTCGACGATTTGAGGATCGACTTCCGGGAGGGCGCTAGCATTGGCGCTGCCCGAATCTAACTCGGCCAAGGGTTCTGAATCGGAGCGGGGGGGAGACTGTACGCCGGAGGGGTCGAGGGGAGAGGAGGAGAGAGGGAGAGAAAGGAGGGTGGAGTGGAGATCTGGGTTGGAGGGGTTGGACATGGCGGGCCGGGAGAGGATTGAGGGGGGCGGGGACGGATACATGATGGATGTATGATTTGAAAAGAAAAAGGGCCTACTGGATATGATGCATGCGGGTAGTTCACTTAGGTCTACTACTAGGGGGAGAATAACACAATAAGTCGAGCAAGAACACACAGGCTCGCGTGGGAACACTTTTCTTTGACCACGGCAGTGCAACTTACTACTACCGTATCGAATTATATATAGGTACTACATCATTCAGTGAGACAGTCCGCCCTTCGTCGACGTTGGGTAAATAACCTGATAGATATTATACCCAAGGCTGTGCGACACCCGTCAGCAACGTCAACACCTAAAAGCTAATCACGCACCAAAACACAAAGATGCAGCATCCATACATGGCCAGCCCCAACGAGCTTCTCCTCAGCGTCCGACTCACGCTCGGGTCATCCTTGGAAAGCTGTGCAAAAATGTCGCATCACCCCCAACAAGGTACGTCGCATGAGAAAGTGTCTCACCTTCCAGAAGAAGAGGCCCGGAAGAATAAATGATATCGTCGTCGACCCGGTGGATCCGACGAATGAGAGTACTTCACATATCGACGAATCAGTGCAAAGTCATTTTAACACTCTCAGCCAACTCACCCATCTGTAAATCGTCCACATGGTAAGCGATGAGGAAGCTGAAGAAGACGATCGCTCCAGTGAGGAGCGTATGCTTCAGCGGCGGGATGTCTCCGCTCGCGTGCTCGTCCACCTCGACCTCTTCTTCCTCTTCTCCTGTTGACCGCTTAACCATGGCTCCTCCGTGGAAGATCTTGTCTAAGGAGTTGCGACATGGCAACACTTGTATGGGATAGGAGAATGCAATAAGGATCACTATAGCAAGTTGCCCGACTGCGATGAACAGCGACGTGGAAGGGTACATCGCAATGATGTTTGCACCAACCTAACACTCATTAGCAAAGCTGGTAGCAAAATCGGATCACCAACCGACTTTAGAACCAAAGGTCAGGTAGCCAAATACTGCAATGATCTCATACACGATCACAGCACTTCCGATGGACGTGCCAATGACCATGTTGATGCGCTGTTGTGAGTTGTTCCGTAGCTCATTGTAAATGGGGAATATCTGAGTTGCCGTCAACACTCAGGCTGCAGCAAAATCAACGACTGTGCCTTACATTGTGTGCGCACGTGAACGCAAGCACTTGCACAGGGAACGTGCTCACAAAGTTGGGCGAGAAACGGATCAAATGAACCTTTCCCGCCGGCGTAGCACCTTTCAGCGGTCTGAAGTAACATGTAATGACGATGATGACCAAGTATACTGACAAGGGTTACTTTGAGGAACAATGATGAATAGAAACAGTGTGACTCACCGACGGAGAACATTGCAACGTAACTTGTATGTCTAAGATGGTCTAGCTTGCGAAAGAACGAAAGGGGTACCAGTATCAACATGATGAGGATGAGCCAGTTGTGACTAGACAAGGCCCATTCAGGGGGATTCGTGTCCGGCGAAGTCAAATCATGGTATATGGATTCAACAACATTGGGTATCAGTAACTTGATGACGATAAGATAACTAGAAAAAAAAATCAATGGACTCCTTCAAATTGCAAACACTTTGTGTGAATACCTACCTGACGCAAACGCCAAAACACTTGATGGCTATGGCGGTATCGAAGAAAATAGCGGCCTGAGGGAATGTGATCTGAGAGACAGCAAAGAACGAACTTCGTCGATGCGGGGTCGAACGCGCACAACGAGTGAGTAGGTACAGGCCAAAGCTACCAATTGCACCAGAAAGTGCGCATGTGATTATGCCTGGAATAATGCCCGCGGAAGCCATGGTCTAGAACAGGCGATCAGTACGTATCTTGGAGTGCGCAGGAAACGAAGAACTGACCAGAGGAAATGTGAGCATACCTAGAAATTGGGAACCATACTTCAATATCTGACCACGCGACCAAGGAAATGACGCACCGCTCCCGATGATCGTATTAGAGAGGTTGCTGACAGAACTGACGATGGTTGCAGGACCTTCATTTGGTCCCGGGAGGGCTTCCGTCCCAAGCAGAGTAGAGCTCTCATTGTCTTCTGTTTGATCACACCCCGTGAGAGCCTCAGAGGTCTCTACAGCTCCATAGGGTGACATCCTGTCGTACGACCTTGACTTGAAACAAAGGAGGGTGTTGGAAAATGCTAGTAACACAAATCTGTGTAGGACAGATATAACTTGGTGGGAGTGTGAGTCGAAGAAGGAGTGCCACACACACTGGTTTGAGCTAGTTCTGATAAACCGCTTGTTTACCCACCACGTTGTCACCCTATTCCCCTTCGGTCCGGAACTAGCCATTCAAGTCAATCATTAATTCAGGAAGGAAGCGAATAGCCAGATTCTTAAATAATTTCTATAGAAAACAATCCTCTCATGCGGGATAACAGAGCAAACGACAGAACAGAACGAGTGCAGACGGACTGGAACACATCGCGAATTAACTCCATTAAGAGTCAAAGCAAAACAGCGAGAAGAGATAAGAAAGGAAAATGCAACTATCAAACTCAGTATCGAATCCTACTCTGACTGCTACCCAGTCTGCCTGCCTCCCTTTCCCGCTGGCGGGCATGCGTTCTTTGTTGTCTCAAATTGGCCATCATTTGTTTCGCAACAGGCGATAGCTCTGAAGACGATGCCGAAGAGGCCAGGTCTTGCAGGTAATGTGAGAGCGGTCGAACTGGCGTGATGAGTTGAGGGAGGCGAGACTGCACGTCATCCTCCTTGCTATGAAACCCAAGGCCTGCTGGAACCTCAATCTCTGTCGACCTAGGTCTTAGCAGAACCCCAGGTTGTAATGAAGGTGGGTGTTGAGATGGAGAACGGGTGGTAGGTTCGTGCCTCGACTCCGCGGATATACTTGAGGAACCCGATGCAGATCTCAACTTGGGTATCTGAGAATGCATCTCACGAGGTCGGGCGTCGACATCAGTGTTTGATTTGAAACCCGAGACGGGCCCTATACTCGGATGCCGTTCCGTTGCAAGGTGAGAGTCGTCAAGAGCACTCAGAACTGGTGATGGCCCCGCTCTCTGCCGCGATGGTATCCTGGATGGCGGCCGAGGCCCACGTGGGCCTCCGCTGCTTTGTCCAGTATGTTGGGAAACAACAGTTTGAGAGAACGTTTCCTCCTCGTCTTCGGGCTGTGGCGATAAGAATACCGCAGCGATTGGAGACGAGGGAGGAGACCTGCTTGCATCGGAGGAAGGAGAACAACGTCGCTGAGTGGTAGGTGAAGTAGGTTGGGGGATATAGATACTGCTGGGACGGGGGGGAGGACAGTGAAATTGTTTGTCGCTAATGAATGATTCAGCCGAAAAGCGTCGATAGTTGGGAGTAGTCGTCTTGAGCTGAGGAAGCCTAGAAGCCGGACTATGGTAAGCCTTCTTCTTATCCCCAAGGAAGCCAAATATCTGGGAGGCTCGTTGGGGTGTTGTGGAGTTCCCCTGTGACGAATTGGATGTTTGAGGTTGCGCGAGGTCAGCGGAAGCGCTGAGCTCGACTTCGAGTGAAGAAAAAGTCAACTGATTGGCAGCTGATGCGTCGCATTCGATGGGGAGCGCAGCTCTGTCATCGATGGAATCAAAGAGGGTAAAATGTGTGTCGGCGGGGGTCTGGGGGCCAAGGGAAGACTGTGAAGAATTATCATCGATCTCACTAAGCGTCTCATCAGTACCCATGAAATAACAATATGCATTGGACACTCACCCAAGGAACTTTTCTGCCCAGGATATATCCCCCTCCATGCTTGTGTTTCTCATGTGTGGTGAACACGGATGTCCAAGTAATTGTCGCAAAGTCGATCCAGTGCGATGTCTTTGAACATACCCCTCCTTCTGTGGTGAAGGGGTGTTCGAGAAGAGAGCAGAATTGAGGTGACCTTCATCGTCGTAATGCACTAAAAGGCTCGCTACCGAAGGGTCCTGACGGAGCAACAGGAGACGACTATTGTCTCGCGGTGTGATGGGCACACTCTTGGAGCGCTGGCGGGCCGAGTCCGCGACCGACCGTTTTGGGGTGAAGGTTGGATCCATTGGAGGGTATGCATTCGGAAACTCGGTACGACTGTGAACTGTCCGGCCATGGATGGTGACGGAATATGTGCTACGAGCAGAGACGCTAGCTACGCTCGTAGACGATGACTTTGGAAGAGGAATAACCGTGTCAATGGAGTACGCTAGATGAGGTGAGAATCAGATAAGTAAGGATTAGTACCGATGAACTTACGGAGTGGTGGTAGAGAACTAAGCCCAGCCTGCGTTTCTGATGGAAATCGACCGGATGAGGAGCGCAAAAGGCGGTTGACCGCTGCCTCTGTATCTTCGACCTGGGACGATTCGTGGTGTTCGTGAGTATGATGAGAATCCACCGCCGACCGCTTCTTGGATTTCCTGCTACCGATCGAGAAGAATTTTTTGAATAAACGCATTGTAGTCGTGTCAAATCGTAAGTCTCAGACGTTAATGAGCGTAATATCGTTGAGAGAGAAAGAGCTTGAAGATGATCGCGAACGTTCAACTACTACCAAACAATGGACAAACAACGCGTTGGGTCACGTGCTGAAATAAAAACACTTTCTTGCCATGTCACTATCTCTGGAAGTCTTGGGAAGTACAGTACGAGACTTTTGCATGCTGGAGCGCAATTTTTTGGCGCACCTCAAGCTGGTCTTGTTGCTGTTGCTCCTATTGTCGTCCACTTTACTCGGAACACGACTCCAAGGCCCTTCAAGTTCTACTCCTAACGGGGAAGAGACTCTTGGTAAAGCCCGCTTGCCCGTGGCAATCCTGGAGCTTGTTGCTGCTTTGGCCACTATCGCCGCCGCCGTTTGGGAGTACCACAGCGGAGTAAAAGACCTGCGGAGAGTGAGAGCCTTTTTTGCTGTATCGAGGTGAAACACTTTGTCTTGATCATTGGCAACGGTGCGGCCTCATGCCACAAATTCGCAGAATACACTTCCCTATCATGGTGGGGGTGACAATCATAATCGTCGCGATCTGTGTTGTCTACCTTTTGTACGGCGGATGAGATATGCGGGGAAGTATTAGCATACTACCGGGGATGTAGGTCACGTGGTGTAAACTGTATGAAACCCTCACACGAGAAAGTACCCACTCGCCTTTGTGGTTTCTTCATTCCCCCACGATCCTTCCTTCTTTCTCTTCTCCCATCATGAAAATTAGCAAAAAGATAGAAAAGTCCACCAAAGAGGGCAAGATATGGTGGTCTTTCGAGTACTTCCCTCCCCGGACAGCCCAGGTCTGCATTGTCTCGCCTTCCCTCGATAACACATGCCTCATCTTTCTTAGGGCCTCCAAAACTTGCTCGATCGTATAGAGCGCATGCGGGCACTGGGCCCCGAATTCATTGACATCACTTGGTTAGTCTCCTTTTCCGTCCATTTCGCCGGCGTCCTGACTTTGCCACAGGAATGCCGGTGGTCGGACGTCTGATCTCACATCAGAGATGGTGAAGACCTGTCAGGGCCTCCTTGGCCTCGAGACTTGCATGCACTTGACATGCACCAACATGCCAGAGGAAAAGGTCGACATCGCCCTCCGAGTACGTCATATTCAACAAGTCATTCCTCGTAACTCAGAGCAACGATGTAGGAAGCAAAGCAACATGGATGTCGTAACGTCCTTGCCCTCCGCGGTGACCCTCCTGCGGGCAAAGATGAATGGGAAGCTGTCGAAGATGGTTTCGTTCATGGAATCGACCTCGTCAAACACATCCACAAGGATTACGGCGACTACTTTGACATAGCAGTGGCTGGATTCCCACAGAATCAGCTTCTCCCGCCAGACGAGCGCGACCTCGAGATGAAATATCTCAAGGACAAGGTCGACCAAGGCGTCGATTTCATCTTTACACAGATGTTCTATGACGTCGATGTCTTTATTAACTGGGTCAAGGCTGTCAGAGCAGCTGGAATAACAGTTCCCATCGTTCCTGGCATTGCTCCCATCCAGACTTGGAATGGCTTCTTGAAGGCAACAAACCTTGCCAAGACCAAAATTCCACAGTCCTATATGGATGCTTTGGAACCCTACCAGAGCAATGACGAGAAGGTCAGGGAGATAGGTACAAAGTTGGTTGCAGACATGTGCCGCAAAATCCTCAGTGCGGATCTCGGTATCAAAGGCCTTCACTTCTACACCATGAACTTGGAAAGGGGCACCAAGATGCTGCTCGAGGAACTTAATCTGGTCCCGCGGATCGAGAACATCAAGCCGCTCCCATGGAGACAGGTACAACTTAACCCTACTGCGCAGTCGATTCTAATTCGGGCCTGTTCATAGTCCCTCACACCAAATCGTCGACAAGAGAATATTCGTCCGATATTCTGGGCAAACCGGGCCAAGTCTTACTTGTCGCGAACTGAGAACTGGGATGAGTTCCCTAACGGACGGTTTGGTGATGCTCGGAGTCCTGCATACGGTGAACTAGATGGGTATGGTGTCTCGCTGAAGCAAACGGTGCGTGGGTTGTGCGCACCCCTTTTAGACCATTGCTGAGATACTTCTCACCACACAGAAAGAAGAAGCCCTGAAACTTTGGGGCGAGCCCACATCCTTTGCCGCCATCACTGACCTCTTCGCTCGGTTTTGCGAGAAGCAGCTCACTGCCCTTCCTTGGTCAGATCAACCGGCTTCATCAGAGACCGCCGTTATCGCTTCAGACTTATCAAAGATAAACCGGCTCGGCTTCTTGACTATCAACTCCCAACCTGCCGTCAACGGGGCAAGGAGCGATGATCCCAAGTTTGGCTGGGGCCCAAGCAACGGTTACGTTTACCAAAAGGTCAGCATACTCTTTGGTCGTTATATTACATAGCAGGCCTGTTGACGTTCGGTGGATTTAGGCGTACCTGGAATTCTTCGTACACGGTGACTTGTTAGAGTTGCTCGTATCTCAGATCGAGCGCGACCCGAACATCACGTACTATGTCATCAACAAGCAGGGCGACCTACGGACAAACACCCACTCAGATGGACCTAATGCCGTCACCTGGGGCGTCTTCCCTAATAAAGAGATCGTCCAACCCACCATCGTCGAGGCCATCAGTTTCATGGCGTGGAAGGTGGGAACTCGACTCGACTTATGATGTGCTCATTTAAACTGACGTGAGATCCTCAGGACGAGGCTTACGAGCTGGGCTTGAAGTGGGCCCACGTGTACGATGCTGGTTCACCGTCGCGCAAGCTCATCGTGGATACCGTGAACAACTCTTACCTGGTCAACGTGGTTCATAACGACTTCAAGGCACCAGACGCGATATTTGCACCCTTCTTCAAGGCTGGCGAGCAGTACGCAGCTTCGCACCCACAGCAGAACGGCACGGCGACGACGAACGGCCTCGTAAACTAACTGTGGCCCCTGATTTTCCTTTTTTTTTCCTCGCCTCCTTGGTCATTTCCCCTGCACTCAGCGAACCTTGTTTTCATTTCCCGGAATGAGGCAACTCACGACACTCATTACATTACGGGTTCAACCCCCGTAGTACTACATCATCATCAATCTCACGATATCCACCCCCCTTGTATTCATTGCATCAACTGCTAGATCTTTTGTATCACCCACCGCTGCATCAACTGCATACATTTTACACACGTCGTCTTCCGATACTTATAATTTCCCCCATGAGCCGTTCGCAATCGTGTACATTCTACGAGCGCCTTAACTGATACTCCTACGACGACATTATGTAAGTCACGTACAATCCGTCGTTGCAAAGATTACAATGAGCCGTTACAAACAAACCAAAAAAAAAATCAGAGTAGGTCAGAAAAGAAAAAGTCCGTGTTGGATGGAGGAGGACCAGCCACCAGTCCACTAGGTATATCGACTTTTTCGCCCGTCAGGTCTGCGATGGAAGTCACGTCAAGTTCGAAGGATCACAAACGAGGCAAAAAATGCGTACCGAGAAGTTTGATTTTCAGACCGATCTCGGTGAGCGCTTTTATATATCCGGCAGTCTCGTCGGAAGTGACGTGTCCACTGTCTCGCCGGAGCATGTTCAAGCCGTCCGTCCAATCTGCCCACGTCGACTGATCAGTGGCAATTTGATCCGCCAACGATCCTTCGTTTGCGGTCAACAGGGAAAAAGAAAGCGGCGACGGAGTGGAGGTGTTGGGCAGATCGACGTGGTTATGCAGACCGCTCGAAGGGGGAGTACATGAACCGGTCGAAATTTGGCTGATTGCGGCGATTTCGATGCGATCTGGAAGGTCTTCCAGTCCGCTTCGAACTTCAAACTTGGCGGGACTGTCGACGTAGTGTAGACACTTGTAGCCGCTGTCCTAGAAGCCTATGTGAGTACAGGACCAGGTGGTCAAGAACGAGAGGTTTCCTTACCAATCGAATAAACCTCCAAGGTGCACTGGGTCGTTTGACTGATTGTGCTGGCGGAACACCGTTGATGAACCAGGCACCTTGCAATAGGCACTGTATCCGTTGTTGGCGAACAAATTCTGCAGACTCTCTCATAAGCTTTTCCTTCAAGTTTCTGTTTGACATGAGCGCAGCTCCCCGAGCGTGCAGGGGACCGTACGTACCGGACTGGTACCTTGCTCAACAAGTCGTCCTCAGCCTCGAGCTCTTGCATTTGATGGTCTCGGACTGCGCGGTACTCGCATTCTAAAAAGTCTTGTTCAAGTATATGCCAAGGTTTCGCAGTCTCTCTTTGTAGCGCTACTTTGATCCTTTTCAACGGCGATGACATATCAACGGATGTATCAAATGAGGAGACAATAAACCCACTGGCTGCGAGTCAGTGCAACGATCCGACCAAAATCATCACCGGCAGATCCACTTTCGCTCCACATGCGCAAAAAGAAGTGCATGGCTAGTGTGTGCACTTTGTAGAAATTAAGAAAGAAGGGCTGAAAAGTAGTTGGTGTCGAATCTAGAGGGTCTATCAGATTTTTGAAAAAATCGAGCAAAAAATATGGATCCACATGCTGGTGCAAAGATAGCCCAATGTTCGGAAAGAAGCTCAACGATCTCGTTGGACGCCGTGGCTATCGCACAACGGCGCTCCTTGGGTCGACTTAGTTGCTCAAGAACAACCTGGTTTTGATATCAGCGAAAATTATGTGACAATCCACCGCATACATAATACCTTGGAAAAAAACTCTGGGTCGTTTTGGATAAAGTTGAACAGGCATTCAAGGCCGAGAAGGCCGACTTCCTGGAATTCTTCAATAATATTCTCGGTGGAGAATCCAAGCTTGGTCCATTTGACTACTTGGCCGTCTGGGTCGACCTCTTCGTGAAGTTTGCTGCTGTCCCAAACGTACTGTAATAGGGAGTCGTGTGTTGGTTCTGCCTGGGGCTCTACCAATGTAGTTTTCTTGCGGTACGTTACTCGGGTGATGTTTGCTTGAAAGTCCAAAATAGAAGACGACAAATCGTCAAAGACATGAGACGACATGAGACGCTGGAGGCATCTTTGAGCCGGTGAGTCACTGTGAGGACAATTTTGACCTACGATGACAGCCTTTCGGACATTGAGATGTTCGAGTTCGGAAACAAATTCATCCCATCTAGCGTCGTCCACATGAGACAAGAGGGAGTTTATGAGCATCAAGCTGGAAGAATAATGAGTGGATGGATGCGGTGTAACACGCAAGGACGGTACGTACCTGTTTAATGCCATGGCAGTATCAGCGCTTGCTAGGCGGTTGATGACGGTCTCCAAAGAGCCCCTGCCTTTTTGCATCTGCTCGAAGACACACTGAAATCCGAACCTATATACGGAGTCTGGGGGTGGCTGGGGAGGGCTTCTACTAGAACTAGCCATGATAGGACCGGGTGCGTTCATGGGGTTAGCTTCGACGAGCTTCTTTAGGATCGATGTCGCAGGACGACAGACATTGATGAGGGAGGCAGGTGATGCGAGTACCTGGACGATTTTGAAAATGAACTCGTCGTTGAGGGTTGACCAACCGTAATCAAGGTCCATGAGGTTTTGGACGGATGTAAGTGCATACTTGTTTGAAGATCGGCTGAGGACTATGAAGAGAAGGGGAGTGGATGAGACGTACTGCAAGGGTGTTTCCATGTTCGGTGTAGATGACGTCGACGAGGGCTTGGAGGCCATCGCGATTGAGAAACTCTTGAGCAAACATTTCTTCCTAGACGCGGGTTGGTCGGGCTGGTGAATAGAGAGAACGAAAGACAGACTTTAATCAATTTTTTCAAGGAGAAGAGGGAGAGTTTGAGAGTCTTTTCGTCTCGAAAAGTGAGTCTCTGAATCATGTCTTCTGCCTCGATGTGGGGAGCGCTGACTAGCCTGGGGTGGAGGGAGTTTAGCAGGGATCGAGCACGAACGAGGGGAGAAGATGTACCTTAGATGGACCTTGTTTTTTATCTTCTTTCTGAGATTGTCGTTTGTGACGAGTTCTTCGGTGTCGCGGTCTCTCAGTGCGAAGTCAGTCGAGGGTCCGGTGACCTTGAGATTGACGCAAAGCTGGCGGACGACGTCCTCGACTGTGAGGGTGGGGTCGATGCGCGCACGAACTGTGACGCCGTCTTTGGTGGTGACATTGTTTGTGGGTACCAGTCCCGGGGACTTTGATGGTGATCCGTTAGCAGGAGGGGACGCGAGCGTAGTGCGATTGTTGGGGGACATGGATGTGTTTGTATGTAATTTGGTGGCTGACTTCTACTTCTATGTACTTACTACTAACTTACTACCAACCCGATGGCTCTTCTCTCTCGACATGCATCGCACTCGACCCCCTCTCAGGTCAATCCAACCTTCCGCTCAGGGCACTCCCTGTCGTTCCCCAACCCCGCCGATTAGTCCCCCAGCGTCTACAACATATGGATCTAAACGCTCCGGAATGACCTTTGCCCTCGTTCCAGCAGAGGTGGGCGGTCAGCACGTGTTCACTCACGTCGTAGTCAACCACCAAGACCACGACTGCATGGATAGCTCTCCACTTGGTCTTCCGGAGGACATGCAGGATGTAGTCCAGCAGTTGGACGACTTGGCTACCTGGGTTAGAGCTGCTTCTCTGGGATCCCGCGTTCGATCGATCCGTCCGTTTCCCCACAAAGGGAAAGACCCCGCTACCCCGCCTAATAACGGGTGTGCCACTGTCGTATGCACTGCCTTTTTATCCTTTGTTCGTTTGTTAAATCATCCAGGAGTCAAGTGGTTCCATCTCGCAAGAGGGTTTCATATATGCGCCCAATGTATGTCTAGTATTTTACACCCTTACCGCTTCTCATACCCCTCGTATAGTGCAATACTCCAGAGTTCCTCGTCGGTAGTTCCAACTCTCCCATCGCATACCCGGTCTCTGGTTATTCCAGCATCCCCTCCCGCTATACCCATTCTCCGGACACAACACACGATATCCCTTACCACCGGCGTTTTCTTGAGCGTCGTTCTGCTCCCCCGCACACTTCACCACTTTTTTCTCCTCCCTTTGGCAAGACCTCCTTCAGGACTTTGTTCCAGCGCTCCAGATCCAATACTACTGCTGTATCTCCTCCATCCATTCCCTCGAACCATGTCCCTGTTGAGAACGCGCTGCGTCACGGAAAGAGAATGCGTTTGCCTTGGCTGAAAGTTTAATGTATCGCCCTAAGAGCGCATCACGAATGTATGTTTCTGTATGTCACGCATGTATCCGGATCGTCTTCATATTTTTGACTTGAACTTGTATCATAGCCGAATTTCATTCCAAAGTGCTCAGACCCCTGTCAGCAGCGCAAGTCGGTCAGCCTCCTCCATTTCACCCGTCAGCCGCTATTGTTAAATCCACCCTTGTTAGCCTCCCCTTGTTCTGACTTTCTCTGACTTTCTCTTTTGTTCTGAAGCTTTTCCGCCAACTGTCATGCTCTCTCGCCAATCGGTACCCTGCATACGCGTCCATCTACTGGATGGTTCTTCCCGTACCTTGTCTCCATCAGGTACCCTTGACATACGAGACATCTTGAGCCGGGTCAAGCTGCTGCCTAATTTACTGGCCCAAGACCTTGCGTTCGATGATGATGTTTTATACTTGGAAGATGGTCAATTGAAGGATGTCCCTCCCTTTCCCCTGGGACGCCTGCCGCCGCTTTTTATCCTACACCCCCATCGGAACCGACTCCTCTTTCGCTTGCGCTCAGAAGCCCCCGAGTTGGGTAACTTCTCCCGGGACGAAGAAGACTCTTGTCCTCTTCTATCAGCTCCGACGTTACCTCGCATGAAGTTGATGCTGAAGGAACAACTATACGTGCAGAGGTGGATCGTGAGCGGTACGATCGTAATCTATCCGAGCATGCGCTTACCAGGATTGTAGGACACGCTAACTCCAGATAATCCCCCCAATCATATTCCGTGGGCATGCGAGAAGCTTACTTCGGAAAGGGAGTGGATTGCGGAAGGTTGCATATTCCCAGCTCCAAAGACCAAAGTCGCTTCAGAACACTCGCTCGTCGCTGATACGGACAGGTCCTCGGGTCTCGCTGATCAGGCGTCTCATTCTAGAGACTTGTTCACATCCTCGGATGCATCCACTGTCTCGATTTCAGCGAACTCCCACACGTCGACCCCACATGGTCCTGTCAAGTCCGTGGACGTTAGCTCGGGCATCCTCCGCGGGGAGTCAAAGACTTCGCAGACCTCTCACCGTACCATAAGGGCTCCTCGAACATCTTCGCCGCCAGAGTTACTTCCCCCTGAACCTCCGGCTGGGATTACGAAAGTCAAACTTAGCGCCCCCTTGGCAGCTCGCCGCGGAAAGTCGTTGAGTGATTTGAAGTTGGAAGGGAGTGTTATCGAACGACTGGAATACCCAGACATCCCGACTGCCTTTCTAGGTTCTCCGGCTGATTTGTCGCCTCGATTCGATACGTCCTCAGTCCCAGCCTTTACGGACCACGAGAGCATGCTCCTTGACCTCAGGTCCAAATGCGCTGCGCTTGGAGGTGGTGATTCGACTTGTACCCAGGAGCCGCTGCGTCCGCAGCCCGAGACCATCCAACCCTCGCTCAGTGTCGACGAATGGGCATTTGCTCGGGGACTTGCTACCTTTGCCGACGACTTTCCGGGATTGACCGACAGTCAATACACTGGGGAGATCATTATCGACACAAGTATTTTCCTTCCCAATGGATCCTCGACGCCTACGAATCGTCCTAGCTCTACTGCTCGCCTCGAGTCCATACCTCGTCCTCAACCAACCGAGAGGTCTTATGCTCCTCCAATGGTCCCATTACCACCTCGGCCCGCTCTCGTCAGTCCCTTGACGCCTCCACACGTAAGGGGTATCCTGAAGAAGGTCAAAAGCGTACGCTTCGAGGAAACGATCATCCCGGAATTCGAGAATCATAGTTCGCACTTTGTTCCCCTTGCCCAAGCTTCCTCAGATCGTCCATCGCCACCACCTTCAAGCATTCCGTCTGAGCGACCACGCACCCCCATACCGACCACAGCCAAACGATCGAGTGTTCCGGTCGCTATCAAGGAAGTGCCTGTGCTCGAGAGGCATCTTCAAGAAAAGAAACCCGCTCCCAGACCCCGATTACCTCCCAAGCGGACCAAGGCGGACGGAAAGCTTGAGGTCGCACATCCTACACCAACGTCTTCCAAGCCGACTTTGGCAACGGCCCCTGTCGAACGTCCCTGTCGAATCGCGCATCTGAAGGAGAACGCCTACCCGGTTTCGGTCGCTCAGGCTCAGGCGAAACAGAAGGGGTTGTACATCGCTGAGACGGATGTACGGAGAGGGATCGAGGGTCCTAATACGAAGAATCGACTGTCAGTTCCGTTGCGGAACATCTTCCGGTTTAGATAAACCCAGTACTGTTGGACTATCCATTCGTTAGTGTTAGCGCTCGTTTCTTTTTGAGAAGAATGTCCAAATTGGTAGCTTGCAGGTGACTAGTGTTGCTTTGGATTCAAAAATGTCGGCCTGGTGGTCTAGTAGTATGATTCCTTGTTAGGGTTTCCTGAATCGAGGAGGTCCCGGGTTCAATTCCCGGCCAGGCCCGTTTTGTTTTGTTTGCATTTGGGGAGCGAGATAATCTTTGAAAAAACGTGGACGTGATATGTAGCTACAATGCTATTCATACAAATCGACCATCATCTACTTTTTGAACCTTGCCATCCAACGTTCTCAGTTCACAGTAGCATAGCCAGCCTTTTCCACGTTCTCAAGGTAAGTTGCCCATCGTCCATCTTGCCACGTCGCGACGTCTTTCCAGATAGCATTGGTGACCTTGAACCATGTGAGCCAGCCAGCGAGCACACCGTCTGCATACGAGGCGGTGTTGCCGAGCACAAACTTTCCCCCGCTCTTCGCCAACCATTCGTCCACCTTGGCGAAACCCTCCTTTCCTTTGGTCACATCAGCGTCCCGCTGGCTCGCCGGCGAAAACTCTTCGATTTTCTTGCCAAACGCGGCTTCCCTGGTCCTCCTGAAGTATTCCTGGCTGGAAGGGTTCAAGATGTAACAGCTGACGGCGAGTTGCAACATCAGCACCCCGCCGAGGGCACCAACGAGACCGCTCTCAAAGGCTGCGACGAGGGGCTTGGTGCCAGCAGGGAAGAGGGTCGTTCCCTTGGGGTAAGTGGCATCGAGATATTCGGCGATGAGGAACGAGTCGGCAACGACCTTGCCAGTGTTGGGGTCGTTGATGATGGGGAGGGTGTACAATGGCGTGCCATCACCCTTGGTTCCCGTGGCAGGCGCACCGATCTTCTTGGCCAAAGCCTCGATGTCTGGGTATTCGACCCATTGGGTCTTGTACGGCACGCCCTTGATGTTCAGCGCGAGTCTTGGGGAAAGCATGCGCTCAGACGGAACTTGGTATTCCTGAAGAGACGGAGGGGGTCTCACCTCGCCTTCCATGTGTTGGGCGACCATGCATTGATTTCGAGCGAACTGGGGATGTCGTAGAAGATGATTGGAGAGGCCATTGTGGGATGTGGGATGTGGGATGTGTGGGATGGAGACGAGGCCCCGCTTTTATACATGGGGTGATTATACATTTCCCTGCCTCCAGGCCTGCCTTTTTTTTGACACGTCCTGGGCTGGTTTGTCAGACAAGAAGCATTGTCGAGGGAATTCCGAGGAGATATTCTCAGAGGCCAAGTTTGAAGAACATATCCATTGGTAAGTTTAACGCAGTTGAGAATGCTTCCGATCTTTTCGTCACGCCTAATTTCCACCAAAATGAAAAACGCTGACTATGAGCTGTACATGTAGAGTTTGAAATGCGACCTGTGGTCGGGTATCAGAGCTAGAAGGCCGACGTCTCCACGACGATCTTATCCGGCAATTTCTATCGTCTCCCACACGCACGCACCATTTGTCATGTTTCATTTTGTTTGTTGTCAACTTCTCCAACGTCATTTATTTGGTGGAATGTTTTTCACAACCTGTAAGTAACACGTTGAGCTTTTCGGTTCAACGATAATCTTTGGAAAATGTGGTCCTAGTGATAACAGTTACGCAGCCCTATTCGCACAAATCGACCATAATCTACTTGAACCTTGCCATCAACGTGATCAATATAAATATAATGCGCGTCCGTCTCAGTTCAGTTCACAGTAGCATAGCCAGCGTTTTCCACGTTCTCAAGGTAGGTTGCCCATCGCCCATTGTGCCATGTTGCAATGTCCTTCCAGATAGTGTTGGTGGCTTTGAACCAGGTGAGCCGCCCAGCGAGCACACAGTCTGCATACGAGACGGTGTTGCCGAGCACAAACTTGCCCTCGCTCTTTGCCAACCATTGGTCCAACTTAGCGAACCCCTCCTTTGCCTTCGCCACACTGGCGTCCCGCTCGCTCGCCGGCGCAAACTCTTCGATCTTCTTGCCAAACATAGCCTCCCTGGCCCTCCTGTAATACTCCTTGCTGGAAGGGTTCAGGATGGAAAAACTGACAGCGATTTGCACCATAAAGACCACACTGGTGGCATCACGGATACCGCTCTCAAAGGCTGCGACGAGCGGTTTGGTGCCAGCAGGGAAGAGGGTCGGTTCGTTGGGGTAAGTGGCATCGAGATACTCGGCGATGAGGAATGAATCAGAGACGACCTTGCCAGTGTTAGGGTCTTTGATGATGGGGAGGGTGTATGCTGGTGTCCCATCACCCTTGGTTCTCGTGGGAGGTGCACCGATCTCCTTGGCCTTGGCCTCGATGTCTGGGTATTCGACCCACTCGGTCTTGTACGGCACTCCTTTGATGTTCAGCGCGTACCTTGAAAGCTGCTCTGAGACGGTCCATATTCCTTGAAGAGACGGAGGGTCTCACCTGGTCTTCCATGTGCTCGGCGACCATGCACTATTTTCGACCTGACTGGGGATATCGTAGAAGATAATCGGAGTGGCCATCGTGCAATGCACTGGTATGTCTGGACCCGGCTTTTAAACATCTTTCAATATCGGTGATTTTACATCTCCCCGTCTCCCTCTAGTACCTCCGTACCCTTTTTTTCAACGGCGTCCCTGGGCTGGTTTGTCAGATATGCAACAGAAGCGTCCTCGAGAGAAAGCTGACATCTCCACGATGATCTTATCCGGCGAAATCGTTGTATCGTCACCACACACTCTCAACTGCGTCAAGCTTACCAATGGATATGTTCTTCAAACTTGGCCTCTGAGAATATCCCCTCGGAATTCCTGATGGTCGATTTGTATGAATAGCGCTACGTATCTATCAAGTTATCAACTACCACCACATTTAAGTTGACTGGGCTGTGAGTACACTGAGTAAGTGCAGGTGCTTCCGATCTTTTCGTCATGCCTAATTTCCACTAAAATGAAAAACGCTGACTATGAGCTGTACATGTAGAGTTTGAAATACGACCTGTGGTCGGGTATCATATATCAAAGGTCGACGTCTCCACGATATCTTATCCGGCAATTTCTATCGTCTCCCACCCACACGGACGTACTTTTCACATTTGTCATGTTTCATTTTGTTCGTTGTCAACTTCTCAAACGTCATTCATTTGGTGGAATGTTTTTGACAACCTGTACTTAGGTAGTTGATAACTAGTTACGTAGCACTATTCATACAAATCGACCATCATCTGCTTGAACCTTGCCATCAACGTCTCAGTTCAATTCACAGTAGCATAGCCATCTTTTTCCATGTTCTCAAGGTGGGTTGCCCATCGCCCATTGTTCCATGTCGCGATGTCCTTCCAGATAGCGTTGGTGGCCTTGCACCAGGTGAGCCACCCAGCGAGCACACAGTCTGCATACGAGACGGTGTTGCCGAGCACAAACTTGCCCTCGCTCGTCTCCGCCAACCATTGGTCCAACTTAGCGAACTCCTCCTTTGCCTTGGCCAAACTGACATCCCGCCAGCTTTCCGGCGCAAAGTCTTCGATCTTCTTGCAAAAGAGAGCCTCCCTGGTCCTCCTGTAATACTCCTGGCTGGAAGGATTCAGGATGGAAAAAGTGGCAGCGATTTGCACCATAAAGACCATGTTGATGGCATGAATGACACCGCCCTCAAAGGCTGCGACGAGCGGTATGGAGCCGGTGGGGAAAAGGGTCGGTCGGTCAGGGTATGTGACATCGAGATATTCGGCGATGAGGAACGAGTCGGAGACGACCTTGCCAGTGTTGGGGTCTTTGATGATGGGGAGGGTGTATTCTCCCGTGCCATCGCCCTTGGTTCTCGTGGGAGGCGCACCGATCTCCCAGGCCTTGGCCGCGATGTCTGGGAATTCGACCCACTCCGTCTTGTACGGGACGCCCTTGATGTTCAGCGCGTACCTTGAAAGCCAGACAGGTCCATATGTATATTCCTGAAGAGACGAGGGTCTCACCTCGTCTTCCATGTGTTCGGCGACCATGCACTATTTTCGAGCTGACTGGGGATATCGTAAAAGATGATCGGAGAGGCCATCGTACAATGTAGGATGTCTGGAAAACAAACGAAGGCCCCGGCGGCTTTTAGTAAACATCATCTTTCAAACATCGGGGTGATTATACATCTCCCCGTCTCCCCCTAGTACCTCCGTGCCCTTTTTCTCAACAGCATTCCTGGGGCTGGTTTGTCAGACATGCAACAGAAAGAAGCGTCCTCGAGAGAAAGTTGACGTCTCCACGATGATCTTATCCGGCGATTTCCGTTGTATCGTCACTATACACACCCGGGCCTGCACTTACTCAATGACTCACAGCCCAGTCAACTTAAGTGTGCTGGTACTATTGATAACTTGATAGATACGTAGCGCTATTCATACAAATCGACCATCATCTACTTGAACCTTGCCATCAACTTCTCCGTTCACAACTTCACAGTAGCATAGCCGGCTTTTTCCACGTTCTCAAGGTAGGTTGCCCATCGCCCATTGTGCCATGTCGCGATGTCCTTCCAGATAGCATTGGTGGCTTTGAACCAGGTGAGCCACCCAGCGAGCACACAGTCTGCATACGAGACCGTGTTGCCAAGCACAAACTTGCCCTCGCTCTTCGCCAACCATTGGTCCAACTTAGCGAACCCCTCCTTTGCCTTGGCCACACTGGCGTCCCGCTCGCTCGCCGGCGCAAACTCCTCAATCTTCTTGCCAAACGTAGCCTCCCTGGTCCTCCTGAAGTACTCCTGGCTGTAAGGGGTCATGATGGAAAAAGTGGCAGCGATTTGCACCAAAAACACCACGCTGATGGCATCAAGGATACCACCCTCAAAGGCTGCGACGAGCGGTTTGGTGCCAGCGGGGAAGAGGGTCGGTCGGTCGGGGTAGGTGGCATCGAGATATTCGGCGATGAGGAACGAATCAGAGACGACCTTGCCAGTGTTGGGGTCTTTGATGATGGGGAGGGTGTATAATGGCGTGCCATCTGCCTTGGTTCTCGTGGGAGGCGCACCGATCTCCTTGGCCTTGGCCTCGATGTCTGGGTATTGGACCCACTCGGTCTTGTACGGTACGCCTTTGATGTTAAGCGCGTACCTTGAAAGCTGCGTTCAGACGGGTCCATATTCCTGAAGAGACAGGGGCCTCACCTCGTCTTCCATGTGTTCGGCGACCATACAATATTTTCGAGCTGACTGGGGATATCGTAAAAGATGATCGGAGAGGCCATCGTGCTAGTATGCAGTATCATCACGAAAATAACATGTACCCGATAACAAATCGGCCATTTATCCCGGCCAGAAATTTAATGGTATAGTCTTATATAGTCTTATAAGGCCATATATGGGTATATAAGGGTATATATATATGTCAGA
>JBBPOJ010000615.1:0-23172 GCA_038091395.1 Leccinum rimulosum
GTCAGGGCGCGGTCACAAACGTGCTCGACGATCCCCGTCCCCCCCGCCCTCTCGGCGCAAGTGGTCCACCCACCACGCTTTTCCCATGGTGCGGCACCTCGACGCTTGTCGTCACTGCGATTCGTTCGCGCATCACCTTTCGGAGGCGACTGCTATCCCCGACCCAGGTCTGATGGATGCCTTCGGTTGTCTCGCCGACGACGCCCCGCGTTATTGCAAGCGGGAGACATACTCGGTGATCAACCGCCGCCTGCACAACGTTCTCGACGAACGGGACGACCTCGCGAAGGAGCGGAACGACCTCGCAGACGAATGTGACGCGTTGCGCGACGAGCTCAAGGCCGCGCACGCTGAACTGTCTCGCCTGTCTGCATTTGCTCCCGTACCATCCTGCGACACGGACGCAGCGCGCCAACTCGAGCAGGCTCGAGTTGCGTCTCTTGGGGGCGTCTTGGACGTCGACCCTCCTTCTTCTACCGCGGGCCCATCAAACTCGCGGGGTCTCTCTTTGAGGGGGAGGGTGCAGGTACCGCCTGCTTTAAGTCAACGAATACAGGATGCCCCATCAGCTCCACTAAGTCAACGCCTGCAGGACGAACCTGCCGCTTTCAGCTCACGCAAGGGCAAAGAAAGAGCACCCCCTGCTCCTTACGAGGACACCTCGCCCATTCTCCCGTACACAAACGTCGAATCCATTGAGGTATCCCCTCCAGCACCAATCGTGGAAAGACCACGCACGCTCGAGGATCTACCAGAATCCGCTACCCTCTTCCCCCCTCTCACAGGGAAAGAACGACCCCACAAAGTCCGCGTCCTCGGGGATGGCACCGACCAGAGAGGCAACCGCACTCTATTCATCCGCACATACGGAGAGCTATACGCCTACCAAGGCGCAGCAAGGGAGAATGCTCTCCAAGAGTTGTCGCAAGGGAACCTCACCCGACGCTCCAAATGGTACCCGGAAGTTCCGATTCGCTTCGAAAAGGAACAAATGGGGCCCATCCGCCTTTTCAACTCTCGCGACGCCGTGCGTAACCTATTTGAGGGCGCACTACAAGACACGGAGGACGAACCTCGTCGGACTCGCCAGGCGTTAAACCTGGTCACATATCTAAACATCTGGAAGAGGCACAGAGACCTCGAGACGAGCGAGCTCGTACACGTTGCGCTCAACGTATGGAAGCCCCCGGCATGGCACGCGGAGAGAACCAAGCAAAGGAAACAGTCCAGGAAGGACGGGATGGCACAAAGACGTGCAGAACAGGGACAGGTCATCGAAGGTCCGAAACGACAGACCGCCGTCCGAACACAGGAACCTGAGGAAACACAACCCTCAGGCATCTCGACGGAAGAGCCACGCGCCGACTCGGACCAATTCGAGTCCATGAACGAGGTCGTTCCGCAAGAGGCTCCTCCTCCTCTTCCTCCCGCACCATCTGCGCGCTCTCAACCAGCTCGGTTGAACTTCTCGAAGAGGAACCCCCATCTTCCTCGCGACGCGCCTGCCATCGACGCCACCACCACCAAGTGGGCGGATTTCATCGAGCAGTGCCAAGGGCAATGCTCTCTAGAGAAGGACCGTGCCGGGCTTCGCAGGATGTTTCCTGGGGCTGTAGGGCAGAACGTCCGAATGGATGATTCTGACTCCCCTCTTAAGCGACCGACGCGCCAATACGTCCGAGGATTCCTCCTCTTGGAGCGCCTCGCTCCCGTACCTCGCAGCGATTTCAATCGTATGGTATGGCAGCGGGAGCTGGTGCGTTTGCTCCTCGTACCGGGTCGATACAACTTCCTCCTGAGATGGGCTGAGGTACTACCTCGTGTCGGGCACACCGCGCCATGGTCTGGTACGTTCACTAAGGATGCTACCCTGGCCGAGGTGGCCGTATACCTCGCAGCTAACGGTGTAACGGCTCAAATCGCCGACGATGTGGTCCCATGGGCCCGCCGACTCGCTCGCGAGATGCTCGACCGAGTAGACATGGCGGGAGGATTCGATAGTCAAGCCACGGCGTCCATATACGCCCCCATCCAGGAGGACCTGCGTTTTCCCATCCGCGATGACCGGTTGCTCAACCGTTCCCAAGATATGGCGCTTAACCTGATGACCTCGCCCCCATCGCCCTCGATCCCCAGTTCTGCGAGGACACTCAGGTGTTCGAGCGAGTTGGGGAAACCGTTCCCCGCTATGACCTCCCACACGCCCCAATTGAAGGAGGTCATCCTTCCGAGGAGGGCGATGTTAGTATGGGCGAAGAAACGGACCATCCGGACGCGACCGGGCGCATGTGAATGCTCGAGGCTGATCGCCTTTCCGTTCTGTTATTACGAATCGATTATGTATAATATCTAGCGCCTGCTTCCGAGGACTAACCCTCGAGTACATTGTACATTATGCGGGGCGCAACCCCCGGACAATTGTTAATTGTATCTACGGATCACATACCCGTTAAAGTCTAATTTTCGAGCCGTACATCGCCTCTAGAAGGGGAGGGTGTAAGGACCAGCTATGCTTAAGGGGATTATTCTCCATACTTAACTGACACGTGATAACACACGTCACTGTGACCTTTGATAGGTCACAGATATATCACATTTATATATTTCATATAGTATATAATCACATGTACTTACTTATGACTACTTATAAGTGGGACCATCGTTAGGACGGGACCACATTTTTTACTTCTTACCTACACATCAATATATATATTCCTGTCTGTTGGTGTGAACTGAAGTGAGAAGCGCCCCAACCCAACACAGGAATTAGAGACTACTCAGAGCTTATAATATTATGAAATTACCCACGGGGAGCATTTACTGATGCCAACACTGTCAATGATCGCGCGTGACATCTGCACGATCCCGGCATTATCTGTTCCCTGCAAGCGACTATTCTCGGGATTGCCACTGACCGTCGTTTGCGTTTAGGTGCCACTCGTTTCGAAGAACTTCAAATCATGAAACATGCTTGGCGCAACTCCATTGTTGACCGTGCAAACATGAACTCGGAGGGAGTTCAGTTAGAGACTCCACTTCAGGATTATAGGGAAATGTATGATCGTGATGAAGAGATGTCAGTGTCGGAGCGACAGAAAGGAGTTGACTCGGAGGTTGTCGAAGTGTAGTTTAGTTTCTGTATGCTTCACTTGATTGTCCGACCAAAAGACCAGTCACAACCGGTCGTGAATGGTCTTGTCGAAAGTTAAAAATGCAAAGACCAAGACTGATTGTAAGTCAAAATTCATCATGACCGAGACCGTGCAACTGGTTGCGAACGGTTCGGTCCGGTCTAGTTCACGGTCTTTTGCCGGTCCTGTGACCGGACTTTCAAACACTAGAGGAAGGGGTGTCGACATTTCGTCCGTTTGTGTTGTTGTCATTGTGAGGGAGAGAGGGAGGGGCCATCAGGAAAAACCTCACCCTGGTAATCCACATTAATCACACATATTATGCCACAATACACATATTCCATGGTATTACTGATGTATTTTCTAGATTTTCTGATATTATATGGATTTTAATAGGTGGCCGAGGGATTTTGTGATAATTTCATTGTATATGTATCAGGAGCAGGGGGAGGATGACTGTGACAAAGTCTTTTTTTGGAGTAACCAATATTTGCCTCCTAACTTGGACTGACCAATATTTGCCCCTAACCCAGACTAACATTGTGTTGCCTAACAAGTCTAACTAATATTTGCCTCCTAACCTGGACTCATAATGCTTGCCAATATTTCTAACCCAGACTAATATTGTGAAATAGTGTAGTGAAGTGTACCAAAGTGTACCAAAAAAGTGTAGTGAAAAGTGTAGTACTAAAAAAAGTGTAGTAAAAAGTGTACCAAAGTGTACTGAAAAAGTGTAGTGAAAAGTGTAATGGACTACCAAAATAAATGTAGTGAAGTGCACCAAAGTGTAGTCAAAAGTGTACCAAGTGTACTGAAAAAGTGTAGTCAAAAGTGCAGTGAACTACCAAAAAAGTGTAGTCAAAAGTGTACCAAAGTGTACCGAAAAAGTGTAGTCAAAAAGTGTACCGAGTGTACCGAAAAAGTGTAGGACAGAGTGTACTAAGTGTACAACAAAGTGTACAAAAACCGAAAAAGTGTAGGAGTCCCAGATTGTACTAAGTGTACCAAGAAAGTGTACCAAAAAGAAAAGTGTAGGACAGAGTGTACTAAGTGTACAAAAAAAGTTTACCAATGCTATTGGCATGACACAGCCACTTTTTTCGTCAATGTTTCGCAGACCATTTCCTCATATCTCATCCAGATTAGATCAGATTGATTAGATTGTCACACCATTAGGATCACATAAATAGGGGCTACAACTTTCGTTATGACACCAAACAGAAATAATGACTTTCCTTTTTTGGAAATAGATTTTCACACCTTGAAGTGTACAAAAAGTGTACCAAGCAAGTGTACAGCAGAGTGTAGCAAAAAAAAGCGAAAAAGTGTAGGGCAAAGTGTACCAAGTGTACAAAAAAGTGTACTCAGAAAAGTGTACCAAAAGGTGTACCAAGTGTACCAAAGAAGTGCAAAAAGCAAAAAAGTGTAGGACAAAGTGTAGTCACAAGTGTCACAAGTGTAGCCACAAGATGTGGCAAAGACTTAGAGAGTTTTGAAGTGAGACTGTTAGAGCCGAGACAGCTAAGGCCCTGTGTCTGGCCAGGTTTTGCGTGAAAACCCGAGCTTGAATAAGCATCCGCTTTCGGAAATTGGAGCGGAAGTTGAACTTTAAACAACTGATCATCGAGTGATAAGAAACACTGTCGCTATCCACTGGCAGCATGGCATCTGACAGTGACGAGGAAGAGTTTGATTTACAGGATGACGGGGATGAAATGGATGACACCATTGTTTTCTTTCAACAGCTACTCCTAAAATCAACAGATATGCCAGGTCATGATGGGGGCCATCTTGCTGGTAGCACAGGAGATCATAGCAGCAGGCGAGAAAGTGGAGTGCATACCATAACCATACCTCTATCTTCACAGAATCCATGTGGGTCCTCAAACTCATCCACCGGCATCCTGGTCGCATCCGCCACGAGCTTGGCGTTCAAGAGCATGTTTTCTGGCACCTCGTTGAAGATCTTTCATTGCATGGCTTCACACATTCCAAACACATCACCATTGAAGAACAACTAAGTATTTTCCTGTATAGTTGTGTGACTGGCCTGCCGTGTGGCTTCGTTGGTGAACACTTTCAACGGTCCAGTAGTACTATTTCAAAGTAATATTCCTTTTTCTTCTCGTTTGATCCCCAAAATTGATAGCTATCCATAGATACTTCCGTCGCATGCTCGTGGCCTTCTCATCTCCCGGGATCTACACAAAATATGTCAAACTACCTCCTGCAGATACCCCGGTGCCATCTTGCATTGCCAACGACCCCACCATGTTCCCTTTTTTCAAGGATGCTATTGGCGCTATTGATGGAACGCATATCGCATGCACTCCCTCCACAGCTGAGAGGGATGCTACGCGTAATCGCAAAGAGTTCCACTCCCAGAACTGCCTCGTATGCTGCAACTCTGACCTCAAATTCACCTATGTTCTCAGCAGGTGGGAAGGGTCTGCCCATGATGCTGCTGTCATCCATGACGCCCGTACAAGTAGCTTCACCATCCCCCTTGGAAGGTATTATCTTGCCGATGCTGGGTACCCAATTTGTCCTCAGTTACTTGTACCATACCGCAGCATCCACTACCATTTACCGGAGTGGGAGCGTGTGCGATTAAGGTATGCCTCACTGACTTTCATCTGAGTCTCTCCACTGAACACCACTGATTCTTCTACTTATTTCTAAGGCCCTCGAACCCCGAGGAGTACTTCAACCTATGTCACGCGCAACTGTGAAACGTTGTTGAAAGAATAATCGGAGTTGTGAAGCGGCGCTTTCGCATCCTCGTCCACCCTCCTGAATACAGCATGAGTATTCAGGCATGCATTCCACCCGCTCTCTGCTGCATCCACAACATAATTCGCCGGTATGATCCCGAAGACACAGACTCCGAGGAAGAGCAACTTGAAGATACAAACAGGAGGCTCATCCAATAGTGCATACTATGGTGAGGTAGCAACAGGCTTCATCATGACGAACAAACATGACACGATGATGGCGGAACGAGATGCGATCAAAGGCAGCCTTTGGGAGGACCATGTACAATACGTTCAGACCCATCAGTAGTTGTAGTCGATCGCAGCAACCATCAAACAGAACGATAAGGATATGAATCATACAACAAACAAGTGGTTTACATGGCAGTAACAAAATAGCAGCGGTGTCCGAGTCCCTGACACAACAAGTTTATCAATCACTGCTGCCGGCGCAGTGTGATTCTCTGCACAAGTTGGCGAGTCTCTTGCTCAACCAGCCACGTCGAAGTTCCGGTGGGCTCGCAGGTAACGTAGCAAGTAAGATATATTCGTTTACATAGTCGCATTTCTCACGGAAGACGTCAAAAATCACGAGCATCTGCTCCATCGTCAAGAAGTCTCTGCTTTGCAACATTCTTTCTTTCCTCGGCATTGGTGGTCGTTGTGAGTTCGGATGGCCCAAGAGCAGCAGTTGCCACTGGCAATGATCTACTACTAGCAGAGCGGATCTCCATGTGATCCATAAGTGATTGATTTGCATGTAGTGACGATTGTAATGTTGTGATGCCATCATGAAGAGAGAGACTGAGATCTGAATTGCCAGCGGCTGAACATGTGGGTGCACGCCGTTTCCGGGTGCCTGTGGAGGCTCCAGAACCTGTAGCACTCACTACTGACACCGGCCCGGAAGTGCCTGATACCATGGAAACATCGTCATCTGCCTTATGCTTGTTTGAGTCACGATCGAAGCAGGCTGACACACTCGATGATGGTTGGATGGAGCTCACAGCAGAGCCAATATGTGACGATGGGACTGAAGGTGGCCGGAACACAGAGGAGGAGGGTGATGGAAAAGAGGGTGAGCCCAGAGGAATGAACTGGCTTGGCTCTGAGCTAAGTCTATTTGCCGGAACCGCTGGAAGTTGAAATGATGGGCGCATTTCGATGTCGGGATGTGCTACCGCAGCTACTTCAGACTGGGCCTGCCAGTGGATTTGATAGGTGGTGGGCGATGGAGATAAGACGGAAGGAGGCTGCGGTGTAGCCGGCGGGCAAGTGGGGGGGGCTTCTTGAGCGGTAAACCTGTAGGTACCTTTGCTCATTGATGGTACTAACTGCTTCATCTTTTCGTAGTGGGGCCAACCCTTGTTTTTGAACTGGCCCACATCTTTCGTATGCTGTGTGATCATAGTCACGGTAAGGTCATCGTCAGCAGATGCTAATTTGTATAGAAAAGGAATCCCATTCCAAACATCATTACGTTCCAGCTCGATGTCTACGCCCCTCTCCAGGGAGTATGTGAGTCCTGATGTACTCGCGATCTTATCAACTATCTTGTATGTCGACCTCATCTATAAATACTGCCCATGAGTGATACACATACTACTAGATTCAGTCATCAGGCTTACCCGCTTCCACTTGTCTTCGTGAGCTGGCACAGGAAACTTCGCAGCAACTTCACTCCAAAATGCAGGTCTGAAATTACCTCCATTTCCCATCATCGCCTGATTCATTAGTGCTAGTTCAAGGAGGGCTTCTTCATCCTGCATAGTCCAAAGAGTTGATGTCGAGTCAGGTTGATGGTCTGATTTTGCGAGTGATCGGCGGCTTCTATCGCTGCCACTGGAGTGTGTGGCATGGCTGGTGTCGTCTCGTGCCTTCTGTTTGCCTTCAATCCCCTCTGTTGGAGATTTTCGACCAGGCCGTCGGGGAGCCATTGAAAGACAACGAGGTTGGGGGTGGGTGGGAACGAGGGTGGGGACAGTGACGATGTGTCCTGCAACCATTACTGCAATGGCATCTCGGCATTCCACTTGGCATCTCAGCCGACTCACAGGAAAAAAATAAAAAATAAAAAAACAGATTCAAAACAAAGCCGAAACTGGGCAGGTTTCACTTCCCGTATGGGCTCTTATATGAGCCCAAGTTCCCACACTTGATGTTGAAACAAGCGGACATGCTGACAAATTTATTTGTAACTATTTTTACCTCCCACACTATATAAGCAACTCTGGTCGAAGATTTTGTTCCCACACTCTCTTTCTTCCCCACTTTCACCATCCACCACCCACCACCCACCACTCACCACACATCACTCACCACACATCACTCACTTATGTTTTTTTATTGTTCTTCTACTCGTCATCACTCACTAACTTATGATGGTACGTTTATCAAGTTCGATTATAATTAATTACTGACTTCGTTTGATAGCATCTTTGT
This sequence comes from Leccinum rimulosum, assembly GCA_038091395.1. NCBI lineage: Eukaryota > Fungi > Basidiomycota > Agaricomycetes > Boletales > Boletaceae > Leccinum > Leccinum rimulosum. The sequence continues at coordinate 8,327 of JBBPOJ010000615.1, forward strand.
ACACTTGGTAAGCTTTTTCCTATGCTTTTTCGCTTTTTGGTACACTTGGTACACTTTATGATGGGAAGTTTATCAAGTTGGATTATAATTCATTACTGACTTCGTTTGATAGCATCTTTGTGCACTTGGTAAGCTTTTTCCTACACTTTTTTGCTTTTTGTACACTTGGTACACTTTCTCCTACACTTGGTACATTTTTTTCTTTGTAGACTGTGTGCTATTGCTGGTAAGTGTTGTTACATATAGTATGTTGTCGGTCTATACTCTAGTAGTAGAGTAACACATCTGTATGTACTGTAGTAGATATAATATTGCATGTCACTATTTTCATATAACCTGAGAAGCAAGATCTGGATGATGATCTGTAGAAATCACCTGCTTCTGTTGCTAGAAATATTCAGCAAAACACATAGAAAAACACACAAATGATCATGGATTCTTTGATAAATCCAGGGATTATTTGAAGGGGCTATGAATTATCAGAATGCCAGATAATTCTTGAGAATCTTGATAATCTTGATATTATCTGATATTATCTGCAAAAATCTGATATTAGTGTGGATTCTCAGGGTGAGGTTTTTCCTGATGGCGGAGATGATGTGATGTGTCGTCTTTGTCTTTGTCGTCCATGGCAAGGGAGAAGAGAGAGTGGTGGGTGGGGCATCGAGAGAGAGGGAGAGGCCAGGGTTACATCGAGATGGTGTGTCCAGCCAGTGCGTGTGTGGGCAGAGGGAGAGGAAGTGAGGGATGGGGCGGGGTAGTGACAACGATGCATTGTTGTTGTTGCGTGGGAGAGAGGGAGAGGCGAGGGAGAGAGGGAGTGGCGGAGGCGATGCGACGTGTCATCGTTGCATCGTTATTGTGATTTGAGTCTTGTAAGTAATTAGTGGTGTAAACTTGAGATGTTGAGGCAGCACACACATGATCAGGTGAGAGAAAATTTCACCAACTAATTACTTAAGCTTATTACTTATTCTTCTTCTCACTCTGCAACACTCACCTCTTCCCTCACTCATGCACAAACCTGGCACAATGACACATCGATGTGTTGCCACAAAAACACCAACACCATGTCGACCCACCCTCTCTGCCCCCGCAATGACCAAGCATGACAACACATCAATGCGTCGACACGAGGTCAGGCTGGTGAGTCATCCTCACTCTCCTCTACCCCTCACATCCTCACGCCCCCTTACTCGTCAACAGTATGCCGACGATTTATCCTTGTTGTTTTAGCTCAAGCCCACCCACCCTCCATGCTTGCACTGAATGACCAAGCATGATGACGTGTCGCCACATCAACACGAGCTCACAGTGAGTTTGAATCATCCTCACCCTCCTCTACCCCTCACATCCTCAAGCCCTCTTACTTGTCAACGACATGCCGACGTCGACCCGCCGTTGAAACACGTTTGGTAAGTCGTCACTAAGTAACTCATTTGGAAGACTTGTTTATTCGTTACTCAATATCATTGTCTTTAGACTAATGTAATATCATTCTTTGTATTTTAGATCAAGCCTCTGTCGAAATGACACCTCCATTTGGTCAGCTAATTTTATTCCTTACTAAATATTATTTTCCTTACACTAATATCATATTATTCTTGTCGTTTTATGTCAATTTGGAATAGGTGATCAGGTAGAATTAACTAGTATGTAATTATGAGTAGATCAATTGACTTTGTTTTGAATGTTCATTATTTCATTTCTGTATGTGATTCATATCGGAGGACAATATGAGTGGTATATTTATGTCGGTAAAATTGCTGGAAATGTTCAGCAAAACACATGAATGATCAAGGATTCTCTGAGTAATACAGGGATTATTTGAAGGGGCTATGAATTATAGAATGTCAGGCAATTCTTGATATTCTTGATATTATCTGGTATTATCTGGTATTATCTGCAAAAATATGATATTAGTGTAGATTTTCAGGATGAGGTTTTTCCTAATGCTGTTGGGAGGTCTTCCCACCCGAGCTCGGGTTGGTTCTGAAGTATATGGTGATGGCCTTTTGGGCCATTTTGGTTCACCTCACCTCATCGAGAATGTCCTTGATCGTCAAATGCTCTGCAGAAATGCCTCAAGCTTCAAAGACGGACTTGATGATGGTGTGGAGTAATCCACAAAGGAATTTCCTCTAGAACTTATAGTCGTCTGGTAATTCTACCATTCATTGTGCGCGACACTTTAAGTTGTTGTAGAATGCAAGCACACCCTTCGCAGGGTCATACCTGGTTATATCAAATTGGTTTGCTGCATTCTGCAGAGAAGCCTCATGTATGAGGTGTTTGAACAATTGGCAGGCTAGAGACTCAAAATTCCGGATCCTCCGCTCCGAGGATTCAACCTCGTAATGGTACCATTGCATGGCCATAGTGTTTTAAAGTCCGGTCCGGTCCGGTTTTTGGCCTAATTTGAGCAAGACTGAGACCGAACCGGTCCTGGGAATTTCCTGATATGGAAAAAACCGGACCAAGACCAATAAAAACCAACAAAACGGTCTTTGTCGGTCTTTTGCTGGTTCAGTTAGGGTTCGTAACCGGTTATCAGGGATGTGGAAAATACTACACATTCCTGGCTTCCAGCCCATATTTTCTTCATCCAAATTGATTGAGGGGCCGTTGAGATATGATTGATTTAAGAATGCATGTCATCCTCGAGTATATCTACTTACAAAACCTATTTCTGAGAAGAGATTATCGTGGGATCTGCGCTTAGCGGTGGCTGTACCGATGGTAGCCGGGTCACGTGGCTTCCATTTCCGCCATGGAGCATGAAATTTGACCCATATGCGCCCGAGATATGGCCGATCTCGAGTGATATGTCATTTTGGAGAAGGTATTTTGAGAAATTGTCATAACTATCTCAAATAAAATCGTAAAAATGTGGGAAAATCAGGGAAAATCCCTATATGTACCCTCAAAAGACCGGTCTTAACCAGTCCTGACCGGTTTTTTGAAATTTTCGAAAATCAAAAGACTGAGACTGGACTTTTCAAAACCTAGCAAGACCGAACCACTTTGGTCCAGTTCGGTCTCAAATCGGTCTTTTATCGGTCTTAAGATCAGACTTTCGAACACTATGCGGCCATACCTTCTAGGTACAGTCCTGCGTACAATATGCGATGGTTGTCACGATCTGGCCCGCAATCTTTCTCTAGAGGGATTGACTGATCCAATCCTAGCTCTGTTGTTGGTACCTGCGCATTCACCCTCGAGTTGTTGTGCAATGTGACACATGATTGCGTTGGGATCTCTGTTGAGGTACTCCGGTCAATCTAGCACATTCACCAGGAATTTCCTGTGAGGTGCAGGCAGGGGATTCATGATGGGAGTCCTCGCGCGATCGTCTACAGCAGGTACTGGGTTGTCGTACAACTTCCCGAATCGTCTCTGTGTTTGGGAAGCGCAGTTTGTACGATTGGGACTTAACGTCCAAGCCTCTCTCATCATTCGTGCTGAATGGGTGGTGCCTTTCCCTTCTGTTGAGAGGACGGTCCTTTGCCCCTCGTCAAGGGTGTCGATCCTCTTGGGTTATCCGCATCTTGCGCGGTTCTTGGCACAGGCATTGATTCGGCCTGAGGCAAGGTGACTTTGAAGCACCCTGTTCGGTGAGGGGACTTAGGGTGCCCTCCACAAGTTGACTCATTACTTTCTCTTGAGCGGAATGCTCACTTTGCTCAGCCATCTCGGAGTGTCCGAATTCCTCTGGCATGGGGTTGCCCGGCTTGTTGGGCCCGTCGGGGTGGGGATTAGGTCGTGTTCAGTAGTGTAATATTTCACTTCGCCTATGCTACATTCAGCTGTTTGGACTTGCATGCCTGCTTAGTCAATCGCTTAACATATTCGCTGACTTATCTCCTGCTGGCCTTTGGCGGTGTTCGGAATGAGTTTTGCCCATCCTTCCCACACCCCCCCAACATGCCCTCAGGCAGCGATTCGAATGGATCATCTCAATCCCTATGATCAAGAGGAGCCACTGTGGCTAAGCCCAACAATTGTATTTGACGCAAGCAGAATACCCCACGAACTAAGTGGACTCAGGACGAAACCACTGCATTGATCCATCTCCTTTGTGGTCACCACACATCAGTAGGTGACAACAACTTTAAAGACGAGATGTTTAATCAGGTCGCTGCAGCAATAAATGCAAAATTCACCTCTCAGCAGGTTCCGAAAAACAGCTGTTCTTGTTCTTCAAAATTTGCCAATGTATCTGATCTATTTTCATCGCTTCTGTGGGAATAATCACTGACTTGGATTGTGCTGCTATAGCTGAAGGCCGATTACAATGTCGTAAAAGAGATCAAGTCAGTGTCTGGATTTCACTATGACAATGAGAAGAGGGCGATTGTGATAAGGGCTGAAAGCGAGAGAGAGTGGGATAACCACTAAATAGGGACTTTGGGATCACTCTGGAGTCCACTGTGAGTAACCAAGGGAAACAGAACAGAGGACTCCGAGGTTAATGTCTAGTGGCTGTAAATACTGGCAAACAACTGGCAGCCACAATCAGCCACAATCAGCCACAACTGTGGGAAAAGTAATCACAACTCTAAGAAAAGAAGTGTAGAGGTGTGTAGAGCAAACACAAGGGTCTAGAGACTCGAGGAAAGAATGTCAATAGGGTTATCAACCATGGGGAATTGAATGGTGATGGTAGCTTGATTGGCACATGTTGTGGGGTATAGTTGCGCAACCAGTGACGATGGGGGGTCATAAAAAGTAACACTCCCCCCTGATTACGCAACTCTGGCAATCACTTACCCCCCCCCCCCCCCCCAGTTTGATAAGGGCTGAAAGTGATAGGGAGTGGGATAACCACTAAATAGGGACTTAGGGATCACTCTGGAGTCCACTGTGAGTAACCAAGTCAAACAGAACAGGAGACTCCGAGGCTTATGTCTAGTGGCTGTAACAGTGACATCGTTCGCTCTACACACCTCACACTTCTTTTCTTCGAGTTGTGATTACTTTTCCCACAGTTGTGGCTGCTTGTGGCTGCCAATTGTTTGCCAGTATTTACAGCCACTAGACATAAACCTTGGAGTCCTCTGTTTCCCTTGGTTACTCACAGTGGACTCCAGAGTGATCCCAAAGTCCCTATTTAGTGGTTATCCCACTCCCACTCACTTTCAGCCCTTATCAGTGGCTGCCAGTTGTTTGCCAGTATTGACAGCCACTAGACATCACCTCGAAGTCCTCTGTTCTGTTTCCCTTGGTTACTCACAGTGGACTCCAGGTCATTAGCTCATTGTTATTCACTCAATATCATTCTTGGTTACTCACAGTAGACTCCAGAGTGATCCTAAAGTCCCTATTTAGTGGTTATCCCACTCCCACTCGCTTTCAACCCTTATCAAACTGGAGGGGAGGGTAAGTGATTGCCAGAGTTGCGCAATCAGGGGGGAGTGTTACTTTTGGTGATTTCAGCCTCTTTTCATCTTTTTACCTCATTGTCATAGCGCCTGGGGCAGACAGAGTATACTGAGACCGTAATTGAGAACCCCAGTGAGGACCATTACCACTCAAAGGACTTGAATAACAAGTCGGTGTCAATTTTGAAGTGAGAAAGGAGACTCATCTCGAGGCAACAGTGGGAGAAGACTGGGATGTGTGCTGAAATGGCAGAGGTCAGCAGTATTTAAGTCACACGATCGTGACTTGGCCGAAAATAAATTTGCTATTGTTTGTATTGTTGTTTGTACACTCAAGTGAAAACACGAGTATTACATGCAGTCCGGGAGCACAATTAATACCGCATGTTTTTTTTAGCAGACTAAATAAAATTATTCCCTTGATATCAAGTCCACTGTGAAGGACGAGATTAAGCAAGCATTCAGAGTGCACATCCTTGGAGCCTCTGGATCCCACCTGGCCTCATTACATGTTACATTCCAGGGTTGAAACAGATCGTAACTAGGTAGCACATCAGTTACTGTATCTCAAACTAAGTACAAATCCATTGCACTGCTGTTTGTTTCTATTTACCAGTGAGTCTGAGTCCGAGTCCCGACAAAACAGCCTATCATCACTCTTTATTTTTTTTGGACAAGTGAAATGATTGTTCATCAACTAGCTAGCCTAAGTCGAGAGGCAATGAGACTGTTGGTCTGAGAAAATGCTCTTACGCACTTCCGTGGTGCATACAGGGGACCACACATTTTATGCACCACGACCACTCGACAGCTCAGTCAAGATCACGCGACGAGCACTTCAACATATCACCTCAACTAACTCTCTCACATTGAACTTCATCTGATTTGTCATCCAAACATATCTTTGAGGTCTCACACACTCTAACCTGACATCCAAGGAATTATATTGCACAGCTGCCCATCTACTGACTTCTCATAGACAAATTGACTTTGACTGAAGTATCTCATACAAGCCTACAAATTGTGTCCATTGCTCATCCTAGGGATAACTTCTGTCAATCATCGCTTCTGGAACACCTGAGTTTGGCATGCAGATCAAGTTGAGAAGTAGCCTGACTCTCTCTTGCCAATGCCTCTGCCCTCTTCGGCCCCAACTTGGATTTGGTGCAGACAATAGACCTATGATAGGCCAGAAAGCCGTTGTTGCCAATGAACCAGATAAGTGAGATTTCTAAGTACCAACTGTGAGTTTTGATGTGCAAATGAGGTGCACCTTGTTACTTTTGGTGATTTCACAATTTGTATCTACTCTCATTTTGACAAATCATCATCGCCTCTTACCAGTTACTCTGGTATCATCTGCTGCCCAGCATAAAAAGCACTAGATTAACATCAAGTTTTGGGGCTTTGCGAAAAGGGTATGGTATGTCCCTGTCCTCTCATTTTCCTCTCTCTCTCCTTCAACCTACTTGATTTATCTTTGATCATAACTGACATTGGCAAGCAGTTGTTTGGCAATTTGCAAATATATGTATGTAGCTGGCACATAATAATGTAATAGAATGATGGGAATGTACACCCTTCTCTTTTTCCTTTTACTATGTTCTCATTCTTTTCATTATGCATTTTGTCTTTATGTTGGTTACCTCTTGTGCTTCAGATTGTCAATGGTTTCTTGACCTGTTCCACACTACTGATGATATCTATCCTTCCATGCAATCCCTTCACTACATCAACATCCAGACATGGTGCGGCAAGTCCGGTGTCTCCTGGGATGACAAAAAGAGTGCAAATATTGTGGGCAAAGCAGCGGAGGAGGTGTTCAAACATTCACACAGAAGGTACATTTCCTTTTCAAATACCATAGTACTAGCTGCAGTGCGCATAGGTCAGGTTCAGACAAAGGGCTGGAAATACCTCCAGAAGATGGAAGACATCCTTCCAGGCAACACAACCTTATGTCTTCCAAAAATCCAAACCAATCTACATATGTGGGGTCATACAAAGTGCAATGAACAACTTCCCTAAGGGCAAGATTGCCAAACCATGGGAATGGAGAGTCTGACTGAGCCAACATAGTCTAAGGGATGTTCATGAAGGAGTCCCAATCTCCTGGTGGGGTCATTGATGAGGCTTTGCAGCTTCAAACGGAACACCACAGTGAGATCTTGCGGATGGGGAAGAAGTCCAGAGTAAATGTAGCTGCTATGCAGGAGGATGATGAGAAGGAGGGCATACAGTAGAAGGAGGAATAGATAGGGAAAGCCGGATGGATGAGATAGTGAGGGATTCATCTGGGATGCTTTTGAATTCAATCGACAATGAGGCGCCATCAATGTTGATGATTTTAGCAATTTCAGAGTCAGATAGTGGTGGTGGCATGTCCGAGTTCATGTTGACATCAGGCCCGACAACCCTCCAGATGAGTCGAGTTGCTAATGGAAAAAAGGGCAGAGTGTTGCATCTTGCAATTTCTTACGATGAAAGGCGACGCAGGTTAGGAAACACATCACATGTCATCCCATGCCATGTCCTAGTGTTAGTGGTTTTCTATTATACCATACAAATTCATCCATCAACTCCATTATAGCGAAATATGCAATGTTCAGTGTCCTACCCGCTGCAAAAGCCCCTCCAATTTCTTGGAATCAACAAGACCAACAAATTTGTGGTTGATCTCTTTCTTTAATGGAGAATGGAAGGCAACTGATTGTTGCATATCTTAATCACAGTGTAGTGTAAGTACATTTTTCCCCAGGCCTCATAGCTAGATCTATGCAATATCAGCATTAGTATTCAAAGCTGCCTCGAGCCCTTAGTGTGATCACTTAAGGTAGAGAGATCCTTCCCTTGTATTTGTCTTGATGTGACTCTTAGTGAGATCCTCGACGATACAATAAATGTTTTGCGTAACACCTAAATTTCTCATGTTCTTTGACAACATCAATGATTCCACAGCTGTGGTGACATTTTTATGTTCCCGGCTGCCTCTTGCATTTCAAGAACTGCATATTGTGTGGTTTAATGCCAACATGACAGCTGAGTTCCGTGAAGCACATACTGCTCACCTACAAGATGGTAATATTATATTTGGCCTGTGCTGCACAGATTCAATGATTTGGAATGGTAGGTGATATATTTGCTGGACAAAGAAGGCAACTGAATGTAAGTGGATGTGATATTCACAGTGATTGACTGACCTAACTTGAGCTTGTGGTCCAGTGGTGTATGACCTGTGATCTCTGCTCATGCCAATTAGGAGAAGGATAGACAAACTATTAGTCAGATGCCATCTTAAATGTCCAACTAATATGTCCTTATTATCATTAGACACAACAGCTAAAGTCCTGAGATTTCTCACCCAATATAGAAACAGTGAGTTACAATGTGACCCTGACAGTATACACTTGAGACAAGACTTTATTGCATTCAGCTGATGAATACATATATTAGCATTGCATGACAACAATCAAGTCCTGACATTTCTTATCCAATATAGAGACAGCGTGGCCCTGACAGGAACATATACAATTGAGACAACAGTGCATATGTGGCAAGAAAGGGCAGTGGTGTGGACAGTGGGATTGCTGGGACCCAGAACAGTGGTGACAACAATAGTGACAGTGGGGATGATGAGAAGGGACAAAGCCGAGGGCAGTGATGGTGACAGTGATGGCAAGAGTGGGGAGACAGTGGAGTTATTGAGGGAGGCCAACACCAAGGGCAGTGGAGATCTGGACCACCAGTGCACAAGACAGCAGAGACATTGATACACCATCGAGAACAACAATGGAAGGGAGGAGGGTGAACAGTGATGAGGATGAAATGTGGAGATGGAAGAGAGAAGGGTGGTGGCAATAGGATAGCAGAGCTACTGATGCCAACACCAACAACAAGACTACGGAGACCCAGAACAGTGAGAACAACAATGATGATAGAGGCAGCGAGGAGAAGGGAGAAGCTTAAGAAAGACAAAAAGGCAGTGGTAAAGGCAGGACAGCAAGGTTGACGATGCAATGAGCACATTGTTGCCATTGATGACCATGAAATACTCTTGAGTCAGTTAGTCAGGTGATGTGAACCAAGCATTCCTTATTCCAGCAAATAAGAGAGGCTTTAGGGCTTTGAGGGCAATCTGGTTGTGGTAGGTAGCAATGGGTACATGTACACAATGGATGTAATGAGCAGTAGAAATGGGACAGGTGTGCCATATTGTCTATGTGCGTATTGATATACCATTCATCGACGGGAACATTTGGATGAATTCACGTTGCTGTGTTCACGAGACCCAGAGCTCCCGGGCCGCTTCAGTATTTTTCGGCATGAAGTGTTGTGGTTGAACCCGGTGTGCCACACCCCGAGACCGGCAGCAGTCAACAATGTCTTCCAGTTGAATAGTGGTCTTGGTGGTGACCACTCCTGAATCCACTAATGTAATTTAGAACATTGTTTTGTCGCATGAGTGCACTGTTCCAAACTCCAGATTCAGCTTCTGACTCCAAGTCAGACTCAGCTTCGGATGCGGAAATGGAAGAATAATCAGAAACATCTGGTGTGGTGAAGTTGCGAATGGCTTCGATATTGGACACCCCCAGGTCCTGGATTTGGATCATCAGCAACTCCATCATTTCATCAACCTTGGCCATGTCTAGAGACAGATAAAGTGTCTGGCAAGAGTTGTGTCAACAGGAATGTTCACAACATATACAAACATGTACTGTAGTATATAAGGGCTTATTCTTCACTCTTGAATATATATATTAAAATCCATTGTAATCTAAAGAATTACCAGGCGAAGGAGGAGTGTGAAATTTGTGGAGGAGTGTGAAATGTTGTGCCGACGCATGTTTCGGTAATTTCGAGTATTTCGAGTATTTCGCTATTTTTGCTATTTTTGGCTATTTCGGTAATCCATTCAGTTTGTCGGTTATTTCGGCCAGACCACGTGTGCCGCATGGCACCTGTCACAAGTGTCTCCCACAGTGTCAGTCGCAGTGTTCGCATTATGTAATCTATCCACTTCCTCCACACACTTCCACCATCACAACACAGTATCTGCTCATTCTCTGCTCCTAAAATTCAGGAAAAATCCAGAAAAATCCAGGAAAATTCAGCACTACTCCGAAGCACATTCTGTGTAAGTCTGTTACCTAAAATAATGGTGCTTAGCATCGAAATTCACTGATCTTGATCTTGAGCTGATAAGAGATCACTGATCAGGCCTTCTATGGTGGTCAGTACTTATTTCTGCTGACTTTGAAGTTGATCTGATGACAGATCAAGCCTATTTGTGGTATTTCCTGCATTTCCTGCTGGTATGTACTCATTTCTGATTCATGCAAACTAATGTTTATGGTATTTCAGTCTTTGTGAAAGAAATAGGTATGTATCTATTCCTGATGATGCAAAATAATGTCTATATATTCCAGTAGCTGTGAAAGTAGGATTTTCTGGTGGTAAGTTCTCATTTCTGATGATATCTGATGTTGATATGAATGATGTGATATCTAATATGTTTACCATGTTGTTCAAGTAAAGAGTATCTGGTAAGTGTCTATCATCTTAAGTTTATATATTTGGCTTATGAATGGCTATGTCATGGAGGCTAGGTATAGGATATATGCATTTTGATTATAGTTTGATACTAAATTATAAGATATTCTACTAGGGCTCTGTTTTTGTTTTTTTCTATGTATATATTTCATTTCATGATGTTATATGGAAATTGATTCTTGCCTTTAGTTTTAGCAAATACTGTGAAAGTGTACATCTTGGATTAGGCATCTTAGCCTGGATCTTACCATTCGTGTTGGAGGCAAAGACCCTTAGTGGAAAGAAGTGCTGTCAAGTCCCTACTCCCTGGCTTCAGAGATTCAACTCTTTGTGTTCGCTGGTTGCTAAACCCATTTCTTGGGCTGGGACCTCTGATAGTACTACAGAATAAAGACGTGTTTGGTGAAGGGAGCTTTGCTTCTTGCAGTTGCCATTCAATTTGTCTTGGGACATTTTGTCCTTTGTTCTGTCATACTGCTGCTACAGGATAACCTCATTTTAGTCACTACCAACACTTGGTAAAGTTTTGGTGACTTGGTGTGCATTCTTGATTACCTTTCTGAAGGCATCAAAGCCTCAAGACTGTTTCTTGGATCTTGGATCTTGGATTTTTTTCTTTCTCTGGACTTGGATCTTGGGCTTTGTTCATTAGGACTCTAAAAGATATCCTACAACTTTGAGTGTGCCATGTGAGTCTTTGAAATTTCTTCACATATCTATATAATATATATCAAATGATATATCAAAATTAAGGTCATCTTCTCCTACTTCTCCTCAGCGTGCTCCAAGTGCTGCTCGCCAAGCTGAGCATAATCAACGTCTACTTGGATCTCCTCTAAACTGTCACCATACACATCATGTCAGACCAGATATACCTGCTGCTTTAGTGGTTAGTGTATCAATTATCAAAATATATTCCATATAATAATCTGATTAAACTTGAACTATAGATACATCCACCTGTTCCTGTACAACAATATCCTGGTATACCTAGGCACTTGATTGCCCATCATGACATGCAACAAATACACAGAAACAGAGGGATGAATCCTTACTTTCAAAATGCTGTACCACGACCACCACCTCAATCTCGATCTCCTATATCTTATCAGCCATTTGCTTTTTCACCACCACCACCACCACCACCACACCCACTCCAACCTCTCATACTCTATCAGCCATTTGTTTTGCCACCACCACCACCTGCTCCTATAGACTACAATGCCCATCTCCTTGAAAACTTCAACAATACACATCAGCAGCATCGCAATTGAAGGCAACATCAGTCATCTAATGCATCTGTCATGCATTCTCTACCATTTCATCCTATTCATCCATCTATTGCTCAAGTGGAAAAAGAGAGGATAGAACAGGAGAGATATCAACAGGAGCAACTTCGATTGCAACAGCTACAGCAAGAACAGGAGAATAGAAGACTTGCAGAGGAACAGAGATTAGCAGCAATAAGAGAGCAGTTATATCATCAAAGACATTATGGACAGCAAGTGGCACATGTGGCTCTACAACAACAACTGGTGCAGCATCAGCAGCAGCATGATCAAAGGCTTCAGATGATACAAGAGCAGGAAATCTACCAACAGCAGCTTCAGCATCAGAGGCTTCAAATGGTGGAGCAACAACAACTCCAGCATCATCAGAGGTTTCAAATTCTAGAGCAGCAGCAGCAACAGCAGCAGCAGCTTCATCAACAGAGGCTTCAAATGGTGGAGCAACATCAATTTCATCACCATCAGCTTCATCAGCAGAGATTGTTGCATGAAAGCAGCAACAATTGGATCATCAGAGACTTCTTGAGCTACAGCAGCAAAATCTGCAACAACAACATCTGCAGCACCAGCAGTTGGAGATGGAAAGGCAAAGAGCATTACAAAGAGCAGAGGAGGAGCATGAAAATCAACAACAACTTGAAGTTGAGCAAATCCAACAGCTGTCTCAGGCCTTGCTTTCAGACTTTGGGAGAATATAGTCAGAGATCAGCAGAGCAATATGAACAGGATAAAGAAAGACAACAGGATAAAGATGTAGGACCAGGACCAGACCCAGGAGATCAAGACCCAGGAGATCCAGACCCAGGACCAGGACCAGGAGACCCAAACCCAGATCCAGATCCAGATCCAGACCCTAATCACTTGCCTCATCCCCCAAATCACATTCCACCTGGTGGTAGACCATATGTTGAGCCCATTAAACCTCACTCTTTGGGACTTATGAATATCCAGTGTCCAAAATGTCATGCTTCACATTTCCTCTCTGAAAAGCTCTCTAGCTCTGGTGTTCGTAATCCTCACTTTGGCATATGTTGTCTTCAAGGCCAAGTCAATCTTCCTGATATTCAACAATGGCCAGCACCTTTGCAGGCTTTGTATGATGATCCTCAGGATTTTACTCAGTTCAAAAACAAAATTCGCCAGTACAACAATGCCTTGGCCTTTACATCAGTTGGTGTTGACATGGATAATGATTCAAGCTCTTCAAGGATCTGGTCTCCAATCTTTTCGTATCCATAGTGCTCTTCATCATCTCATGGGTGCTTTAATTCCATCAGATGATTAGGATCCTTGCTATGCTCAACTCTATGTCTATGATCCAGAAGAAGCCATCAATATCAGCTTTAATCGCAATCCCCAGCTCAATCGTGATACCTTACTGGATCACCATCAAATGCTAAGAGTCTCTCACTCATATGCTGCAATTTATCAACAAGCGCATGAAGTCACGAGGGTCAGTTACTTTGCTATTATTATTTTTTCAGTACACTTATTATCATTTTGTTCACATAGGCCAAACCACCTGAGGAACATACAGATGTTCGTATGCGCATTTCTCTGCAACAAGGCAATGATCCAAGATGCTACAATGTGCCTACTGTGGATGAGATAGCTGCCATAGTTCCTGATCAAGGTTCTCAACATGTTGGAGCTCATCGTGACATTGTTGTTCATCTTCAAGGTGGTGGACTACATCATATCAGCAATTTGCATGCAGCCTATCTTACCCTTCACTATGTTCTCTTTTTTCCACATAGAGAAGATGGCTGGAATTTGAACATTCCACTTCAAATTGCTGATGGTCAACCACATCGCTCCAAGAAAGTCACTCAGTTGTTGTGGTATGCATATAGACTTCATGTGCACCCTCCAGAAATAGAACCACCAAATATCTTCAAGAGTCAAAGACTGTTTCAGCAGCTGGTCTGTGATGATTGGGCTTCCATTGAGCAATGCAATCTCACTTGGGTGGCAAATAATCAGACAACAATCAGGGCTGATGATTGTTTGCATGATGATTCTGGTCAAGATATGGCTCAAGTGGGTCGTGTTATCCTGCCTTCCTCTCATAAGGGTAGTCCTTGCTATATGCACCAACTTTTTCAAGATTCCTTGGCTATTTGCAGAGAATACAAGAAGCCTGACCTCTTTCTCACCATGACTGCTAATGGTAGCTGGCCTGAAATTACTCAGAATCTTCTTCGAGGTATGTGTGGATTTTATTTCCAGTCATTCATGAACATTATTAACCTTTCATTTATCATGACAGGACAAAGTGCCACAGATAGGCCTGACTTGATTGCTAGAGTCTTTCATGCCAAACAACAAGCACTCTTGAAAATGATCTGTGATGGTTATTTTGGTCCTGTGGCTGGCTTTGTCTATACCATTGAATATCAGAAGAGAGGTCTCCCTCATATGCATATTCTGGTCTTTCTGGAGGAGAGACATAAGATCCATACTGTGGAGCAAATTGATGGCATCATCTCTGCATAAATTCCTGATCCTGATCTATATCCTCAACTTCATTCTGCTGTCTCCATATCTATGCTACATGGGCCTTGCACTCCTCAGAGATGTCTTGAGAATAATATCTGCAAGAAACAGTTTCCAAAGGCATTCA